>JZLH01S0472744.1:58307-68556 GCA_001188425.1 Eucidaris tribuloides
ACACACACACACACACACACACACACACACACACACACACACACACACACACACACACACACACACACACACACACACACACACACACACACACACACACACACACACACACACACACACACACACACACACACACACACACCAAGGAGGAACTAAGCAAACACAGACGAGTATAACATACATTAAGATAAAAATACAAGAGAACCGTATAAGTCATTTATAGTCACATAAAAAGGCGTTTCCACAAGCTGTGTGGGTAACGGTATAGTCTAGTTTCCAGACGCCGGATTGTGGCCGTCGTCCACTGATCGTCGAACTCATTGAGTTCGTCCGCCTCGGCGTAGCAGAAGCCTTGGGGGGGGGGGGTGGTTCAAATTAAGGGGTCAGTGGTTTACAACCTGTAAGCTTTGATCAGTATTCTGTTTTTCCACTAGCTAATAAAAAATAATGTCTGCCAGCTAGACTAGTGAAGCGTTGGTGTAAGATTAAAATGAAAATGCGTCGTTCGACGTTTTATTCATGTTCAATATGTATCTGTTCTTGGGTTTCATTTGTATCTGTTGGACCGAAGTCATCGTGTTGTTATTGGAAATGAACAGTCATCCCCCCACTCTCTAAATCTAGGCGTTCCACATGGATCTGTACTAGGTCTTATTTTGTTCACACTTTATACCCCTCCACTCTAGTCCATAATAGATATGTATCATGTACAAAAGATGTTCTATGCGGATGATGCGCAGCTGTATGTTTCTTTTTCAAAGTCTAGTGATTTTGACCCAACCAGTGAAATTGTGCATTGTATACAAGCAATCAAATAGTGGTCTCAAAAGAATAGCCTTAAGCTTAATAGTAGTAAGACAGAGTTCCTCCACATTTCTTCACGTTTTCGAGAAACTGAATTCATTCAGACGTTAGACATAGATGGAACATTATTTCATGCTAGCAGATCTTGTAGAAACTTAGGAGTATATTTTTGATAGTCGGCTGACATTTTAGAATTTTATATCTCATAAATGTCGCGCTGCTTCGTACGCTTTGTGTAGAATTGGAAAAATTCGCGATTATTTGGATAGACCCACTACTGAAAAGTTAGTACATGCTTTTGTTTTATGTCACATTGATTTTTGCAATAGCCTTATTTTCGGTTTACCACATCGACAAATAAAAAAAACTACAGACAATTCAAAATTTAGCAGCTAGATTAGTGACTAGAACTCGAAAATATGAAGTAATCACCCCTGTCTTACACAGCTTACATTGGCTTCCTGTCCATTCCCGTATATTGTTCAAACTGTTAGTATTTGCATATGAATGTTTCCACAATATTGCCCCGTCATATTTGACTGAATTTAACTACTTTATCGGCTAATGTACTTTGAAGATCCGAGCACAAGTGGTTTGTTCGTCTGTTCCTCATCAATAACTAAAACATAATTATGGTGAGCGTTCTTTTGCACATGCTTCTGCAGTTTTATGGAACGCTCTTCCCAATTATATGAAAAATCTTGATGATCTGGAGAAGTTTAGGCTTCTCTTAAAAAAAATTATATATAAGTTTGTACACACAAACTCAGTGCCCAACTCAAGGTATTGTACTTTCTTGTATTGTATTTCTCTCACATGTATGTGTTATGCGCTATAAAATAGCTGAATATTGTTATTATTATTATTATTGGTTCTTATTTTCAAGAAAAATATAATTTCCTCTATAATGGTTCTTTGAGAGGTGAAGATATACCCAGGAGATAGTTCGTGTATGAATCTTGACTTTGTTGATAATTTTGGCCTATTTTCTTCATGAACTCATCTTGGTGTACAAGAACACGCTATTTAACAGCGCATTGTATTTGAATTGAAATTATACCGCAAGGTCTAAATTAAAACATAATTTTCTCCTAAACTTCTAAAAAAAAATATAATTTAATACTTTTTTTTTGAAATTGTGAAAAGTACATCACAAAAAGCACCAACATGAGAACCACTTTAAAAGTTAGTTTGGATTGTTCCATTAACAACATTTATGTAACTTCATCATGTAAGTGTACGCATGTTAGTGTGCACATGTCCGTGCGTATGTGCACGCGTATCGTACTGTCTATGTTCATGTACATGTACAGAGGATGTCTGTAATTGTCTATAAGCGTCCGCGCGCGTCACGCGTTTGTGTGTTAGAGCAGGAGTTTAATGTTCGTGTATGTACATTGTTGTAGGCCTATAAGTTTGCAACATTTTGGTTTTCGATCTATATATTAGGATTCATTGTTTTGATATATCCAGGTAACCCGCCATTATTTTTGGAGGGGTTGAGGTCATTAACGCTGTGACTCTATTTCCGTTTTTATGCGGCGTCCTCAAATATGTAAATGAGCGCGCATCCAATACCACTTGAGCCCATTAAAAATCTCATTAAGGCTAATTTTAATGTTTGGCCGGGACCACATCTAGAGTTTTGACGACCTGGAGCGGTGTCCCTTTGATGTGTCGAAAACAGAAATGACAGGGATGCCCCGGCTCTCTCAAACGAAAGACACGGCGGATATATAAAGTCGCTTTGGTAAATTATTTTGAAGATTCTTGCTGAAGCGTGGTAGATTGGAGGTAACTAGAATAGTTTTGGGTGTGTTTGCCGAAAACTCGACAAAGCTGTAATTTACAATTTTGTTCACCAGTACAGAGTGACATCCGTGCTCAAAAGCCGCTATAAAACTGGGAAGCTCCCGTTTGAAGAGCTGTACAGTAACCTGAGTTAATTTCCTTCTTCTAATTCTGAGATATCCAGTCATAAATTCACATGCTTAGACGGATTGAACTTCGAACTAAGTCTAAAGCTGAGTGTTCACGGATAACGGGACGATTTATACTGTTGCTGCTTACCAAGTACAAACCTATAAAACGCCGGAACCGAAATTGGGCAAAACATGGGAGTCTAGAGTTTTGATAAACTTCGTATCGAAATAATCTGGCTGAGATGTCGTGAAAAAAACACAAAAAGTACGAGTTTCATCCTCCGATGCTTTGCACTAAAAAAATCATTGTGTTTGGTATCCGCCCACCTTCGTTGACTTGGACGCGCCCTGGTGTTGAAAAGCGCGTCGCAAAAACGGACTGCATTGCAAACAAACCGTCAAGCATCGTTGTTTCTATTATACGCGTGAAACGAACTGATTTAGATCGAGAGAGAAAGTCATCTTCCAAACGAAAAGGCGCTCTTTAAAGTTGAACCTTTTTATATTTCAAAATAAGCAACATTTCGTAGATGCGAACATTATTCCGGTTTACGTAACCGTCGCTGTCTTTCCTTTTCGAATAAAATTCCCGACACGCGATTTGTTTTCTGTCGACACCGCGAATGTTATAACAGAACTTTAACGACGTAAATCGCCCATTGGTCGAACGGTCGTATAATATTCGTTGCCTAGTAGTGGTAGTAAAAAAGAAGAAGAAACTATAACATAAAATATTTATGATGACGCTGGAGTTTCTGCAGCCGCAACAGACGGACGGCATGTATCTCCACCACAGCGCGGGGAACTTCCCGCAGCAGCCGCCCCACCAGTTTTCCCAACCGGACTACTGGCAAACGTCGCCGATAAACGGGGTCGGCGCAGGAGAAAGTGCCAGCGCGACGCCGAATCACCACCAGCAGAACGCCGGCTCGGGATGGACCGGCTGTTTCACGGGATCGCTCACCGCCACTACGGGAGCGGCGACGGCGACGGAATGGGCCGGGGTTCCGCCGTACATCTATCATACTCCAGCAAATGCGACGAGTATTTCTTGTGCTCCGACCTCGTTTAATTCGGTCGCGGAGGAGTTTCCGACAGGGCATCAGGTACAGGCCTTCTCGAATCCCGCCGGCATCCAAAGTGTCGCCCAAGCCCTGCATCGGCCGATGCGATACGACTGGATGAAAAGTCCCGCATACCGCGTCAACCCACAAACAGGTAACGAAATTTGCGCAATACTTGATTTTAATTTGATTTAATTTTGATTTAATTATTTCAGATATCAATCAAAATGCTAAATCATGCGAAAATACAGTCATCAACAACATAACGATAATGATATATGGTAAAAGTAATAGGTTCGTTAATCACCAATAAAAACATCGACGTTTTACAATTTCTTGACAGAAATACGAGAAAAACTGCTATTAAAAAAATCACTGATTGTCTCGTTTGTAGGTCCCCTAAACATAACTGAAATGACATGGCTAAATGTGTCTAATTCGTGGTAAGGTGAAACTTGAAATGAACGAGTAATAACGAATAAAAACAAAACAAAAACGAAACGAAAACATTTCATATTCAACACCGATTATAACAATTAAATTTAGATGTTGCTCTTCCATTTCACCTTTTCTAGGAATTAGATGTTTACCTCCATTCGTTATTTTATAAAGCACACGTAATACATTAGCCACAAAACATCTACAATATTAACAGAAAGTGCAAATAAAAATGACATATTTATTTGGAATTCAAACAGAACAGTAAAATCGTCTTGATATTACCACGACCTATCCTGACTAAAAACTGTACTACGAGAGTAACTCATTCTAAGATACTTAAGAATGAAAACAATCACCCCAATATCTTACATTTTTATTTCATGAAGAGTGACTAATGCTAACAGCAATTTCAAGGCATTTACGACTCAACAACTTTTACTTCTCTTTTCATCTATCAAGATTGCACGAATAAGTTATTTCTACAAAACCATTTCATTTCATTTTTTCCAACAATTAAGTACAAATAATGATGATCATTACATAACAAATGAATAAAAAAATGATTTGGTACATGTATATACAAAGCACCAACAGAAAAAAGTCAGCAGAAAAAAATTAGAGGCTGATCTTAATTCACTGTTTATCATTAAGAGGTATAGATTTTATTTCGCTTGCAGGAAGATACAGGAAGATTCGATATATGGTGAAAATATCTATTGGTTTGATTTTTGGATTATATAGCTTATTTGAGAAATTAGACTGAAATCGAAATAAACCACAGTTTATGCACTTTATTTAAAAGAAACGATACAAAACAACGACTTTCGCTCTCATTGAAAGAATGACACATTTTTTTGAGACAAAAATGCCCTGCTTACAATCATGTTCATTTTGATAATTCTACGAATATTAGATTAGAATAAAACTAGCTTTCAGTCATACATACCGCTGAATCGAATATTGAATATTCCTGAAATCGGAGCATGGATCTATGAATCCAGACATTGTGGGTAAATGCAACATAACATGAAGGACAATTCTTCAACACACAAGACATAGTGGAGAACTCGCTTTTATACACAACTGCTTATCCTCTGTCCATTTACGATATACCGATTTTTCGATTTCAGTGTAATATTATAACATATATATACCATCAGGTTCTCCCCAATTACGCTAAATTATACTCATAGTATGTAATCATTACATTATGATATAGTTTTATTGGGCTGATAAACAAGAAAGATGAGAGAATAGTCGTTATACTGGTGAGAAAAATCAACCCCGATGTACATATTCATCACCCGGGAGTTTTACGGTGATATCATAAACCTGGCGGGTATATGGCGGCCAATAATGGTTTTACAATCCCAAAGCATGCTGAAGCATATATAACTCCGTTATTTCGCACGTGTTTCGTTTATTTTATTTTGAATTAAGTATGTTGTAGATAGAGAGCTTATTAAAACATATTCATTTTGATATTCTTTTTCATCGTCTAACAATTACATTTGTATATGATTATTTTTTTAATTTCATTCTTATGTACCCTTGGTGGAGAATTTTACTAAAACTCCATTATGGAATTACGCTCGCATTTGATTGCATGAATCTAGCTATATGAGCAATATCTATCTATCTATCTATCTATCTATCTATCTATCTATCTATCTATCTATCTATCTATCTGTCTATATATCCTTCTTGGAAAAGAACAAAAGGTAATGTGAAATGTATTGCAACGATTAATACTTAGCGGACTGTCCACTATATTTTGTATTTCTTAGAACTGGAAAGTGTCGTCTTGTACAAAGCGATATCTGCAACTTAAATACATAAATGGCAGAATTTACACATGCCGACTTTACCCATGGCTGATTTTTTTTATTCGATAATATTACTAATTTTAAGGGTTCCCAAGTTGATTTCACAAACAAATCTCATAGTTCCAAAATATTTTCAACAACAAGTCAGGTCAGGAATGTTGAGCTGTAATATCCGAAAAAAAAATGCTATTAAAACCTCTATCATATTCACGAATAAACTAATTAATAAATCATATTCATGTAGATGTTGAAAATTTAAGACAAGCGGAGAGAGATTTCATTTTTCCGAAGTTTAATGTTCTGTTTTTTAAATGAACCAGAGTTATTTTCCCTTTATTAAATTGTGTGTCTCGGAATTTGTGACAATAAAGGGTTTCCCAATAAGTATTCTTCACCGTTTCTACATGGCTAGGCAAATAACTTGGAAGGTTGTAATATAACTTCTATAGCATGAAAAATAAAACAGTTGAATCTCGTCAACAAAATTGTACGACGCTTATGGAATTCCGCATCACATTTCATCTCTTCACGGCGTTCTCTTTTTGTCATATTTTTGGGGGACTTTGGTTATCAAATTTTCCTTCATGTATCTCACCATTTATAAGATGGAACACCGCAAAAATCGACAAAATAATTTTGTTACAATAAACATTAGTTGAAATATTAAAACTTTAACATTCCTTTGGTTCGGCAGAAAGCAAAGAGGCCTTCATATCAAAATGCTTTTATAAAATCAAGGCTTGTACATGAAAAGTATTACAATTAAATTTCTTCAATGTGATTATGTATACGGGATTTCATCACATTACGATTTTTGTCTTGATTAAAAAATGTCCTCCGTCCTCTCGATCAATTACCCATATTAACCACCTCTAAATCTAGTCAATGTAACACCACAAAACATAAACACAAATATATTTCAAATCATATATACACCACCTAAGATGCTAGCCTAACACATCTTTCAACTTCACACTTGTTTTGTTAGAAAGAGCCCTTCTATCTAAGTGCTTTGACGATTATGCTTGAATTCTATTTAGTGGACGAGAGAGTGCTTTATGTAGATGAACTACAGCACCTGCCGTCATTTATTATTATTTTTAATTTCAAATATACAATTTCCATTTTTAATCATAATTATTGTATCTTCAAGTCTTTGTACGAGTCCTCATCAAAGTACAAGGGGTTTCAAAGTAGAAAACATGATCGAAGAGAGAAAAGGATGGGTACATTTTATTTTCATTAAAATGACACCTTTCGAGACGAAGCTGAATTGTTACCAAAATTAATGATACATTATATACTGTTGAGAAAAATATAATGATATCCTATCGTTTTGGTTTCTGATAATTCAGCCACTCAAAATCCACATACTTTAATTTCAATATATGTTTTTCAGTTCTTACTTTAGATGATTGTAATAAATCTTTCCATAAACCTGTAAGCATGCAACATGCATACCTGTTTAATAAAACTATGTCGATGTGAGTTTAGCATGCAAGTAAAATGAAAATGGTAGAAGAGATACACCTTTACTTAATTCTACTGTGTAATGATATATTCATATTCCACAGGTAATTAATCTACCCCCTTTTTCAAACTACCATAACTTTTTAACGAAATAAGTTTTAGCAAAATAATTTGGAAGGACTATTCCCATACTTATTGACTAACTTATGTGTAAAAATGTGATTGATCTATCAAGCCATGCATGAATGAGCATGCATTAAAGGAAAAAATATCGCTTTTCAAAAGTCACAAGGGTCATTTTGGGGAATTTGTGATGCAGGATTTTGACAAATTTTGTTTCTGGTGAATAATTAGGCGCTATTTATGTTCATCATCTATCGTTTGATCCCCCTACGCCTCCCATGGCACTTTTCACATATTTTATGCTTCAATGAGCTCAATGTAAAAATTTCCACCTTTCTCAATTTTGAAATTGTAAAATTCATTAAGTTTATTGAAAAAATTGAAATCCGTTATTTTTCAGCAAAATGTATCTTAACATGTTGTACAAACATACGAGGTTGTAACCACGTCATGGTTGAGTGAGCGTACTTTATGAACAAAGCAAAAAAAAATGCCATTATTTACCATTATTTTGGCACACAATAAGACCCCTGTGACTTTTGAAAAGTGACATTTTGCCTTTAATGCAAGCTCACTCATCCATGGCTTGACGGATCAATCACATTTTGACATAGACGTTAGTCAATAAGTGAAGGAATACTCCTGCTAAATTATTTTGCTAAAACTCATTTCGTTAAAAAGTTATGGTTGTTTGAAAAAGGGGGTAGTTACTTTTTTTGTTGTGTGTATAAATAAAAAATACAAATAAATCTCATGCCATGTGGATGAACTTCAGCAATCTCAATTATTATCGAAGAGATATAATAAACAAATCCCCTTCCTTATACAATAAACCTCTGACTTCGACACCAAGTGTGAATTAAACCACTTTCGCCGATACCGCTTACTATGCATTTCGATAGAATATGAAGTACTACGACTAGAATAACTATAAACCTGAAACTTAAATCATTAACGAGTTCTCATACGAAAAAACTTCTTTTGCTGAATTTTCACCAAATTTGGTGAATTTCCTTAAAATTACATTCTGTACATTTTCGTATATTCAAATTTATCACTCCCACAGTTTTCACTGAATTTTCACCCAAGTTGGTATTTTTTCTCATCGTATTTTGTACATTCTACTAAAATTTGAGCGTGGTGTTAATTATTGTTGACACAGAAATCATAGTATTGTATACATGTTTTCATAATTAATTATTCTTGCGTTAAGCAAGCAAATATGTAATTAACATTTTATATAGTGAATGCTTAAATATGTTTTATTCATGAAAAAAAATACTTTCATGAGATCCTTAGCTGTTATTTCATTCATGCCTGAAAAAAGAGTTGTTCCAAAACAAAACTGTCATAGCTCGTCTGGCATGTGAGTCAGTGACTCGAAAAGAAAACATTTAAAACTACATCTGAAAAAAACCCCAATAATTTAGCTCTAAGGATAAAACATTTGAAAAAAAGAAAGTTGGATACACTATTCTGGTAACATGAAAACATACATGTAACATACATTTAGATTAAATATAAAACAAAACCTTTTAGTTACCTCAGTACAAAAGTACTAACTGTAGCCAAAGTCATCACCACGATAAAAGTACATTTATGTTGTTTAAAGTAAATCTATAGTAGTGATCACTGATTGGTCAAGATGGTCACGTGACCGTGCAATATTTCGGAATGTAGCCGTTTATGACATGAGGCCAATCAAAATTTTCACTGATCAAACAGGTGGGGTCTTCACCCTCCTTTTTTCAGCTGTTAATTGTGAACACTTTTCTTTGCTTAAAACGGGAAACTGGAATACATTTGTCATTATTTGACGATGCTTCAACGACTGTTGTTTTTCTATATTTCACTTTTTACAACTGGTTTCCACATCCCATGAGGTTGGTAATAGTAGGCCTATACACGCAATCCTTAATGTTTAACGAGCCTTTGTGAAACATCACGAAATGGGTTTATTTCGTATGAGGAATGAAAAGTGCCGCGAACGCCTTTCGGATTTTATCTGTCCCATAAATAGCACTGAAAATTTGCAGATGGACACCTGTAAAGTACATTCCTTCTTTCGGTAGAAGCCAACATCTTGTATAATGTAACACAAACAATTTCTTTTTAACCATATTTTGAGAATTTAAGGTGACTAAAACACATACATATAAGCGCATTCACAGAATACATATAGAACAATAAAAGAAACAACATAAAGTGAAAGTTTCAGCAAATAAAGCTGAACCGTTCAAGAGTTATCAATAGTTAACTTTTGTCTAATCCTTACTATGGAGGATCCAGCTCAACGTTGCAACTTTGCCACTTCTTTTGCTGCGAGTGTGGAGAACTACCCATTGACTGTGGACACAATTTTCACCTTTTCAATTTGTTGTTTTGTATTCTCTGAATAAGGATAGATGTTTGCGCTTCAGTCCTCTTTAAGAATTAAGATTTGAGATTTGCATATGCTCACTCTAACCTTTTTTCACGGAAACCCTAAAGTGTTGTGCTATCTTTATAAATATGTGTTCTTAATATTGTCCCTGCCCTCACTTTTTTGTAATTTTATTCTTCACTGTCTTAACGGAAGAGAAGAGAAGAGAAGAGAAGA
>JZLH01S0472744.1:78388-90229 GCA_001188425.1 Eucidaris tribuloides
TTTGGCCGTCGTAACACAATAAGAATTTAAACCGTGTTGAATGTCAACAAATAAAACGAATCCAATAAAACGTCTTCTTCTTTTTTTCATTTCGTATAAAGCTTCATTTAACAGTACACCACTAAGAGTAAATAGAAGGCTTCGCCTGTTAATACACATCAGCCGCCATTTTGTTTTTCAGTGCTTTTTTTATGTATTTGGTATTTGGACTGAGGTTGGCGTGCCTGCGATGATTTATACTCCCAACCAAGTAAAATATTAAACTCGTATTTGTAGAAGGTTTCGCAAAAGCGAACCGCCCTTTTAACTATAACTGCAGGACGGCCCCCATAAAAATGTCGTTAAAGAGATGGAAGCAGGAATTGTTTCATTTTTCCTTTTCATTTCCTCGTTTACTTCATATGTGCACGGCTATTATGAAATACAACACAGGCTTTTAATATTTTTCACATGTTGCAATCATATTTATCGCGGAGTTAGTTTTAAAACAGATCTAGACAAAAAGTCACTGCCATATCATACAGGTTATTTTTTTTTATACCGACGACTTGTATCTTTTTAAGACGATGCAACCAAGCCTCGAATTACCACCATTTTATTGGTGTTTGGTCTAAATCCACTTTGTCTGCTAACCAGTTCGAAATTCATAAAAAATAATCATAACCCCAACCCAAGCCATTAATCCTAATTTAATAAGGGCTCCTCAGTTCGTAATACACATTTCCATAAAACTAATTCAACCCAAAAACAAAATCATAAACTCTAACCCTAATATCAAACCCCAATTAGTCATCAGTTCCTAACTCTAAACCTAAAAAACAAAACAATTGAGGCTTTTAAACATGGAATGAAAATTTATTTATACCCCCCTCTAGCGGCAATTCTGGCGGGCAAAGCAGTCTACAATTATTTCTGTGAAACGATCAATTCACATTGATGACCCATTTTTCATACTTTGCTATATAATACAGACTAAAATTTTGATTGTGATGAATTGTTAGGAGTCAGTTGTTTATTTATTGCAAGGTGGGTCTGTCGAGAAATTCTGAATAAGTTTAGGTATCTCTGAATAAAGACACGTATTACATTTTAAATAAATCATGGTTTCATTCTCTTAAAGTTGCCTGGCAAGGATGGACAGATAAAATTAATGATAAAAGCATGATAATAAATAAAAAGAAAAACAACAAAACATACTGAAACAAAAGCTGCAAGGTTAGATCAGAAATTTTGATCTATCTTTTTACCCGGGCTAGGAATACTCCACAGGGAGTGGAGGTGGCGCACAAAATGTGCAGGCTTGACATGAGTCCAATGATCAGGGCGTCATGTGTGACGCTGTGTGAGACAGCGTTTTAGTAGTGATATAAGTTTATAAATCCGGCCTTCATCTTAAACCTTTTTATATTTCTCTGCATCTACATGTATCTATCCATCTATCTCACGATCTATCGATATACTCTATACAACACCCAAACAACACAGAAACCATATAGAACGTAGTTTGGTAGGTTTATGACAAATGATGACGTATGGATTCAGTGAACGAACAGAACGTACATATCTCGTATCCGCGACACTATATAATCTCGATTACTTTATGATGTTGTGAAATTGCAACTGGATGAGCAAATTGCAGTGTTGTAAATCTCACAGCTAGCTGTTGTAAGAAGCTCATTTTCATTCACTTCTTAACTACCTAATGACCGTCACTGTTTGTGCTATTTACGGCAGCACCTCACACAAATTATTGTTATATCGAGCATGTAATGGCGCACTAAACGTAATTTCTGCTATAAAATGGCGATTATTCCAGTTTTAGATACTATTAGGAAGAATAATAATTGTTTAAGGCGCAATAACCGAACGCTACCGTCTAAGGATTGACTACACAACTCGGTGATGACAACGCATAAATATCACAGCTATTAAGATTGCGATTTCACTTAACGCGGTAATTTCAAATTATCCTATATCTCGTTCAAACAATACGTTGCCAATATGTATACTTGTACAAATACTATCACCCGAAGTTATATGTTATGGGAGAAGCTGGAAATAATTTGCAACAAATCAAAAGTGCAACGTGGACTCTACATATTCGAATGGTCAACCATTGTATAACATTACAAACAATTAATGTCCGTGCTTCCAATGACTCCAAGTAAACGATTTCGAAATGACATCAGACAGAGTTACAATGGATGTACGGTACTTGTTAAAACTTACCACCATGCACTTATAAACAGGATTATTTAGACGTGACGAAATAATTCACGTAGTTTTTAATTACTGTTGAAAAAGACCGTTATAAAATCACATTTTCACTTGATATAATATTTGTATCTACCATAGTTAGCATTCACGATGTGCATTTTATGTAAACGATCACTCTGCTATTTGAGGAAATAGATTTCATTTCTTTCAAAGCTGGTAAATACGAAATAACAGTATTATATCATGTTAATGATTAACAGTTAATAAATATGCAAAGCAACCCGAGGAATAAAACAAATTAGTATATCTTATGTCGTTACCCCACCCATCAGTATTGATACATGTAGGCCATCTTCAAAATCATCAATTTTAATTCTTCTTATCGGACAAACGTTAATAAGCAGGGTGACGATGAGTACGTCATACGGATTTTGCTTGTACACACTTGATTTGCCGACTTATTCATTTGTTCATATCTCGTTAATTTTGTGCATCTTAAAAAGTGTGGGGATATTGCAGCCATACTTCGTCACCTAATATTTTACACTTTCGATAAACTCGGAGTTTCATTTATTTTTGTTGGAATAGAATCTTTCTCAAAATAGGAGCAAAGCTAGTTCAACCACACAAAAAGAACAAAAATAGCAATACAACTAGAAACAGATTCTCTGTTAATGAATCAATGTCGCCGCTTTCGTTCTGAGTCGGCAAAGAAGCTGGCAAGTCAGAAGGTTGATATCGATTTTCAAATCTTTTTCGAATTATCGAATCTGTTTTAATCGCTTATCGAATCTTTTTCAAAAGCAGAGCAGAGCTATGGTTTAACTACAAGAAAAGAACGATGTCTGTTATGAATCAACGATCAATGTCGCCGCTTTCGTTCTGAGTCGGCAAGGAATCTGGCAAGTCTGCAAAAAAAAGTTCAGGAGGTTCATATCGATTACTGATATCGCCGTTTAATCGATCGGGTATTTGCAGTAGGAATAACTGTCAGTCGACCACCGATGTTTACTCTGAACATCGTAAAAACTACCATCACCATTTGTGCGGAAAAACAAAGAAATGCGGGAGAATGAAAATGTAGTTTTTTTTCCTTAACGACCAAATGTCAATCATTTATCAAGTATAACTGAACTTATTTCAGACAATATTTTATGCGTCTGCTAATCGCAAACAATGTGGTATTACTGAATAGAATGAGAATATTCATACATCAAATTAAAGGAAATAACATGAAAGTATAGCATATGGAAAATGTAACCAAATCTCCTTGTGCTTCGCGAAATAATTGTTTACATCGCCAAGGGTATTCGCAATAATTTCCAAAATGACTTACGTATTCGACATTTTCAACACTTTCATTAACCAACCCACTACCTATTTCTATACTTTGAAACTTGAATAGCCTTAGAGTTAAAACTTGCATTTCAGTAAAGCTGAAGTAAGTTTAGAAGTAAACTCCAAAGCGTTCCAACAAAATATTGAACTCCGGGTTATTATGGTGCATATATGGATTGTCTAGGTAAATAACACAAATACAAGAACGGACAAATGTCTTATTGATATTTGTTTTCATAAATTCTCCCTTTTAAGGTAAAACACGGACAAAGGACAAATATCGTGTGGTTTACACTGATCACCAGAGACTCGAGTTGGAGAAGGAGTTTCACTACAGCAGATATATTACCATCAGGAGGAAAAGTGAACTGGCTAATGCTCTGGGCTTATCGGAACGTCAGGTAGGTGCTGATTCTATTCTAAAGAAACATCATCATCATCATCATCATCATCATCATCATCATCATCATCATCATCATCATTATCGTTGTCGTCGTAACCATCGTCATCATCATCTTTGTCGTCGTCGTCTCCACCATCATCATCATCATCATCATCATCGCCATCATCATCATCATCATCATCATCATCATCGCCATCATCTACAACAACAGTGCTAACAGTAACGACACCATCATACCCCCAATGACTTGCCAATCTGACATTTACAGTAGTTTTTGTTACTGGTCACATCCAGTTTTGGTGGCAAAGAGTATCGAGTCAACAGCGACAGATCTAGGACATTTTACAAGGCCGCCATCATATTTTAAGGTCAAAAACAGGAACAACAAAAAGTCGAAAAGGGGAGGGGTCCAATTTAATGTTACCTACGATACTCTTAAGGAACTATTACCGACATAAGGGGGCGGGGCGGGCCGTTTCTGCCGTTGAGTCCGTCACTCCAGTAGTTACGACTCACTGATTGTTTTTCCTTTGTTTACTCCTGACTATAATACTGAGATTTTTTTTTCTTCTCGGCAGTGTCTCCAAAATCTGCTTAATTCTACTTTAACTTGCAGAATGTAATACTGAACATCTGAATGTTGAAGATCAAATTAAAATCTGATGAAAGGCAACAACGTGCTATTTAAAGGACTGGTTCATCAATACGTCTCAGTCTCTTTTGTGTACGACATCGTTAATGCACTCTAACATCGGTACATATTGATTTAAATATCATAGGAAATAGTGGAGTTATGCTATCCCCAAACTGAAATCAAGTACATGTACAATCTAAATGTTATCGAGACAACGTTAAATGTGTGTTATTTCTTTCATATCGATCAGGTCAAAATATGGTTTCAAAATCGGCGAGCCAAAGAGCGAAAACAGAACAAAAAGCACAAACTGCAAGAAAACCAACAACCGGAATCACAATCCGATGAGCCGTGCTCCCAGCAACACAGGGACCACAACCACAACCAACCATCCATCCAACATCCGGGCAATTCACACGTCATCGTGGACACCAAACCCAAGTTGCCGATCAGTACGATGTCCGGCTCGATCGCGAAGTTGCCTTCGACGACCTCGCAACAACCGTGTTCGGCGGCGTCGCGTAACAATACGATGACGTCGGGGCAAGTCGCGGTGATTGGCGGGATGGTGGAGGTCAGTCGTACGGCGTCAGACGTCGCTGGCATGATGGATAGTAAATCGGCAACGCTGCAAGTTCTGTCGCGTCATGGACATCCTCAAAACAACTAATGTCTAACAAGACTATTGCTACACACGTAATAAAAAAAGAAGGAGTATAGGATCTAATTTGTTACGGGGAAGGGGCGACTATTTAACCACAAAAATAAGTAGCCAACGCGCACATAGTACAAGCGCCCTCGCGAGTATGTCACGTGACGTGACCTAGTGCCTTCTTCACCCCCGTGCCTGTTTTTCTTTTCATCAAATTATATCATGACATTCATATTAACGGTGTTTTTTGGTTATTTATACAGACTGTACGTTTTAATTAGAGACGTGTACGTTATTATAAATCACGGCTATTAATTATGTTTGGCTATTATCGCACGATCATAAAGCTGTCGACACGACGGACTATTTTGTTTTTCGCAATTTTATCAACTGGCAAAGTTGGTGGCGCCGAACGAGACTGATAAATTAACTCCTATGTCGAGAGATGAAGAGAAAAGCGAAACGGATGGCGGGAAAACAGAGACTGGGAAAAGTGTGAGTAGAATGAAGGGGGGTGATGATTAGTGTATGTGCCAGTGAACTCTTCTTTAAGAGCACTGCGTCTGGAAAAAACCCCTGGAAAAGTGTAATTGTGGAGGGGCGGGGGATGGATTAGAGCACTATACACACTAAGAAATTGGGGTGCACAAATTGTCCAAAAATGAGTGCAAATTTGAACTCGTTTGGGTGCACGTCTAACACACTGCACCCTCAGAAGTGCAATTTTAAACCCACAGAGGTGCAAAGGTACAAAATGCACCCTTCGGGGTGCAAAATTGTTAAATTGATAGGCTAAAATTGTGGAGCTTCAATTTAAAAAATTGTCAAACTTTGATATCTGAGCTACATAGTAGTGTTCAAATGGACAAATAAACACCCTAGAATACAAAAGTTTAGAAAGTTATGCTGCCAATGGCAAGGTATGCATGAATAAACAATTTCTACTCCGGTGGATGATAAAATAGCACAGATCTGCACACTGTAAGTCTATTGGAGGAAATGAGCAGGTGAATCCGGTCAATTTGAATGCTTGTAGATTTTCACTTTTTTAAAGCACTAAATCATTATTTTGAAATACAATTTTTTCAGGGCTTCATTTTTAGACCTTATCAAAGACACTTGGGGCATGGAGGATTATGTAGCTCACATTCTTTTTAACTGTGGTAAATGTTAGCCAGTGGCTCCTTTAAGGTGCCGATGTTGGGACATTTATGCACCCCAATTACTCCCTTATTTTTGAGCGTGTAGGTATAAGTCATTCAATAATCACAATTTCACAATTTTCAGTCGAATGATTCTCCTGAATGTATATATATTTTGAGTTCCTTTCGCTTAAATTTATTCACAAGATGCAACGACAAAAAGCCTCGTGTGAATACAGAGTCACTAATGTCTCAGCATATAAAACATAATCAAGGATTTTAATTTCATTTGTCAATATGATTCTCGAAAATGTATTTCTTTGTTTTGTTTTTCATTTCCTTAACTCATAATATTTAGAATACTAGTACTCAGAACTGTTTTTTTTAATGAACGGAGCAAACAATTATGACCGTAATTTGGCAATTCATTAGATGCAGATTACGGAAAAGATGTAGATAGGCCTATATATTTCATAGTAACATCACGCTTCACCCCATTTTAGAGACATATTGTAATGGCTTTTAGAGTAGAATTCTATATTTGAAAACGTTATATCATAGTTTTCCTAATATTACCTGTAATATTTTACGAGAATAGCGTGGGTATTTCATTACCCCGCAGTATGGATTTCCATATTTTTTCCAAGAGGCTTGGCCGGGCTCAGCTAAATTTCCCAAATACTACATTAAATTAATGTGTATTTGTAGTTGTATAAGATGTAGCGCAGTATACTTCTGCGCGGATACAAAGTTTTTGTAAATATATAAATATGAATATAGTTTTCTTCGCGTTTTGTAACACGTTTTTGTGATAATACTTACGTTATTTCTATATGCTAGTCAAGATGTATTTGTTTTGAACGTCGTAATAAAAAAAATATATTCCATAGTTGATGTAGGAAGTAAAAAAAAAGGTGCACATAATCCATAAATATGAGGTGTCAATTGTGAAAATTGATATTATTACAATTACGTATTTCTATATACCCTTTTAGGTCCTGGTTTGCCCGAGATCAAACATAATACTGGCAACATTTGACAGATTTGGTGGGGGGGGGGCAGATACCAAAGGCGAAATAATTATACCCTCGTGCGAGAAACAGCGCCACGATCATAACAAATAACCAGGGGAAAGTGTGAATTTGAAATCCCCACGCATTAATAAAGCAATTACCATTGCAATAGTTTTGCAAATATAAATTGCACGCAAAAGAGAAAAAGATCATGTAAACTTTGTAAAGCTTTAAAAAGCAAGGGAAAAGGATGATACCCCAACAAAATCGAGAGGAGACACGTTCTACTCGTCCACGGGGATCGCCGCCCATGTCTGCACACATGCATGCATAGATACATGCATGCATACAAGCTTACTCAGATTCTATAAATCAGTCAATCTGTACTAAGAGAATGAATGAAAAATGCATATATAAGTATATGAATAAATATATGAATGAATGAATGAATAAATAAATCAATAAATCAATAAATCAATAAATCAATAAATCAATCAATCAATAAATCAATCAATCAATCAATCAATCAATAAATCAATCAATCAATCAATCAATCAATCAATAAATAAATAAATAAATAAAAGAAATAAACAAATAAATAAATAAAGAAATAGATAAATAGATAAATAAATGAATAAGTTAATGGATAAGAATACAAATTTTATAAACATTTTTCGGATTCATGATTTAATTAAACTAAATAAATGGTCAATAAATCAATAATTGATAATTAACAAAGTAAAATTTTGTTCCTTGAATTTTTTTTACATTATATACATGTATGTTTAGTATTAGTATTTATTTGATGCAAAATGAAATGTTTTTCTATCTTACTGATAACCGGAAATTAGTATTGGTATAGTGGATTAAAGGTAAATGACATGATTGGGGGTAGTCCTCAACTTGGGCTGAAACTACTCTAGAATCAAGTAAACTATACAAGTATTCTCTTGTGAAAATCTTGTAGTCAAACGTTGACTCATTCTCAAATAAACAATGTCAACGCCACTCGTAGCACGGAAACCTGCTGTGTGGCTCTCTATGGGGCTTATTTTTATCGTACCCGGCAAAAATTAAGACACTCCTATGTTTATGCTTGATTCTCCTTAAGTAAACAAATTACAGACAAATCCTCCCAGGTGGGAGATCCACTCCTGCTAGTGCATAGTTGGTGTATATTTCAACTCATTTGGTTCTTGAGGTATTTTCAAGAGTGTTCCCAATCATGTCACTAACCTTTAATGTGTTTAACGATGTTCCAGTTTTTCTGTTTTACATGTGGGTGCACTTTTGTATTGCCAACACAGAAAATAGAATATAACAAGAATTTTTTCAAGAGCTACTACAAAAAAAAGTGTAAGTACAGCATAATGTATATCTATTCTGACTTTATGTACTGACTGTTGAATTAATTAGTATATAGTTGCTACAGTAGTTAGCAGTTACAAAGTCACTTAACTAAGTTAAGTGACTTTGTTTAATAGAATTGACCTTTTTTATCCATCATCATTGCAAACATTTCTTAATGAGGTGGCATTTGTAAATTTACTACAAATTTTTGTGTGGATATATTTGTATCTGTATAGCGACTCAGAACTTTACATCCATTGTTTATATCTTGTTGTTTTTGATCCAAGTCTATATTGAATCTCTGCTGTATATTTCTAGCTATTTTGTGTCTAATTGTTCGACTACTGTTTTCTTTAAAAACACATTTCAAACTATTAAATGCATTGTCTGAAATGTGTCAAAGACGTTGCGATCGAAAAAAAGGGATAGTTATTCCCTTTTATTTTCACACCTTTTTCTTTCAATTTCGCCATAGTTAACTCCAATTTCTTCCCAAGAACGCAAAACGTGCAATTCAATTTAGTCATATACTGTCAATTATTTTATCAATATCTATACAATTTTGTCAGATTTCAATCGATTTTTTCCCCACTTATGATGCTCTCCGTAATGTGATGATTAAATCTACCTTTTATAAACGATTTCAATAATGTTTACTCGTTGGATATCAAGCTTGTATGCCTGTATATACTCTGAAATTACATTAAACAATGACGATCTTGAATGAAAAAAAATGTGCAATTGAACAGGAAAACATATACAGTACATTGTTAAATGAATGTTAGAGATTATTCAGAGAAGTGAAAAGTGATGTAATAGATTTTTCATAATGGTGCCCTCTGTATATTTGAGATAGCAAACTGCTGATCCTACATGTACCACCAGTCTATCCCTGGTTGGTGGTGATGACAAGATGAATATTGCAACAAATAGCCTGCTATCAATTCTGATACTGTTATGTTGAATAGTCCAAGGTGGACAATGTTTGTTATATACTGAATGAAAGAGATTATATATATTGTTGTTTGATAGTTTTTGTTCCATATGATTCGCGGGCTTAGGATTAATCATCTATAAAAACTATGCTAAATTACAAAAATGAATACGTTCAAAATGTGGGCAGGTGTACGATAACTTAGCACCCTCAACCTCCATAATTACGACAATGCTACATTCTACCATCGCTTTTAACTCTTAAGGTGCCAGAGAAATTACAGCTCTATGAACATTGTTTTATGAGGTGGTGCATATTTGCGATTTCGGGACATTAAGAGTTAAACTATATACAGATATCCGATAAGACTGCTTTTTTTGTAATTTTGGCTCTTCTCTGAAATGAAAATGAATAAAACATTGAAATCTTATGTGGATCATGGTGAACCCTGTACTCGTTTCGTGTCTCGAGTTTGTTTGTTTTGATTTTTGTGTGAACTTTTGCACACCACTCTGCTATTTAATTTACCCAAGACAAGGTTTATTTACTTTGAGCGTGTATCAAATATTAAATTACGATTACTTCAGTCGCGAATTGAACTTTGGGCGCTCAAAATGACAGGACAAAGACCCCAGAAAATTATTGGCTCGTTGGCAACCCAACACATCATGAGACGCGGATAATTAAAGGAGCAATTTTGAAAATAAAGGCAATCAACACATTTTTCAGATTTTACTGTTTTAGTTTCTTGACGCATTTCTGCACACGAATTAATATGTAGGATAAGTTTACACGACATTATGAGTAAATAGCGATGATATAACTAAAAATATAAAATCACTGAACATACATAATTAGCCGCCCTAAAATCGAACAAACAAAAAGCAACGTGAATGTTTCTATTTGATTCTATTTTATAATATATGAGTAACTTTTTCACAATAATTTGTGCTCAGTCCATTTCTATTCCTAACTAGTAACTAATGCACGTACCCTCACAAAATGTACATTATCTGAGCAGGCTTGTATCTGTATATGTATGTATGTATGTATGTATGTATGTATGTATGTATGTACATATGTATGTATGCGTGTGTGTATATGTGTTTGTATGGTTGGATGGATGTATGGATAAATGTGTGTGTATATGTGTGTGTGTATGTGTGTATGTGTGTGTGTGTGTGTGTATGTGTGTATGTATGCATGCATGGAGGTAGGTGTGTATGTATATGTATATGTATGTGTATGTATGTGTATGTATGTGTATGTATGTGTATGTATGTATGTGCATGTGTATGTATGTGTGTATATGTATGCATGTGTATGTATGTGTATGTATGTATGTGCATGTGTATGTATGTGTGTATATGTATGCATAGATGTCGGGATGTTTTCATACATGTATTAATGTTAAAGTTCACCTCGTAACTGTCTCTGTGATACAAAACAAATCAAATTAACTCAAATCAAATCAAATCAAATCAAATCAAATCAAATCAAATCAAATCAAATCAAATCAAATCAAATGACATTTATCTCCCAATTTAGTTGAGTTCATTTCGAGTTAAATGCTGGACAATTTCACGTCATTTTTATCACTTTTATCGATACCAAGCGATATACGCCTAACGTTACTGCATAAGCCTAAAAACAAAGACATAAAACATCTTTTTTAAAAATTATTTTCTAACATGATAATGATGTTACAGTTCAACTTTAAGAAACGCCTGATAACGGCTAATAAATTTTGATGACAAGCGAGTGATATAAACGAACAATGATCTTAACCCCAGACCCAACTATTCTTATCAAATGGGAATGTTTGTTTTGACGTAAATGATGTATCTTCAAAATATTACTATCAGATTGATAATCAGAAATATTGGAATGTGGAATTAAAAAAAACGGGGGGGGGGAATCTCATCAGTTTAAAAATGATTTGGAATCTGGATACGAAATGATATGGGTGCATGAATAGCAGTATCCGGTTTGGAAAAAAAACTCCCATACCCATCCACTCCGCTTTATTGTGTGTCACCAAACATCATTTTAGTGTTTCTTTTTGTCCATTGGAGAAGGAAGAGGAGGAGAAGATTATGGTGGAGGATTATTAGGAGGAGGAGAAGAAGAAGAAGCTGATAAGTACAAAACCAATTAA
>JZLH01S0472756.1:4502-17700 GCA_001188425.1 Eucidaris tribuloides
ATTCTGCAACACAGCAATCTATGGGGGAAAGCTGGAATGGTCTCTCAATGATTTTTACTTTTTTAAAGCACTTAATGCTCGTTTTAAACTGCAATTTTTTCAGGGCTTCATTTTTAGACCATGTCAAAGACACTGGTAGCAGGGGGAATCATGCAGCTCAGATTTTTTAAACTGAAGACATTGTTATACAACGCCTTTAAATATGATAACAAGGCTAAGTAGTTAACACATGCAAAGTGGATGCCAAAAATGTGTCGGTTGCTTTAAGGAAAATATGATTATACCATGATGCTGAATAATAAAACAATGAAAAAATAGAGTTTAGGACATTTATGCAACACTTTACATGAAAAAGATCCATGCTAGCTCATGTACATACTAGTATACACTGCTTTTGTGCCCTTTATTAGAGATCATTTGGAAGGAAAATTATTTTATTTCAAAATATTAATTTTTTGGATTTAGATTGTGGGAAGTAATTTTTTTTCTTGTTGTCTGTTAAATATGTTGTTGCCAGTTATATTTGGTGTAATGTATACTCATTCTCCTAAAATTACTGCATTTCATATCATTTATTGGGCCCGGAAATATTGTTTGGAGGTTTTTTTCCAGTTTTTTCCAATTTTTTCCGGTAAAAACCGGAAAAAAGGGGTTTCTTCCAGTTTTTTCCGCTGTCCCGGAAAAAACTAGTTTTTTCCGGAAGAAACCCAACCCTGCTTGAGATAGTAATTGCAACGTGCAAATTTCATACAAATATTTGTACCAACCTGGCAGCGTAGTGTGCTAAATAGTGTACGCTCTGTCATTTAAAACCTTTTATTAGGCTGTCTTGATATTACTGTACACTGTATAAAAATTGTAATCTGGTACTAGTGATAATTAAAAAATGTAGTTTCAGTGACATAATAGTTAACTTATTAACATTAATTGGTAAATCAAATGGTTATTCTCTTCATTACTGAAAGAATTTATAAGGTGGGCAGGTAGGATAGAAAAAATGTGGAATAGAAAGTTAACTAACCATTATGTATTTATAGTTTATATTCTAAGTAACATGGGTTACATCGTGTCAGTAGGTGCAATAGTGTTTGGTGCATCATGGACAACTAATTGTAATTGTATCATTACATTAACTAAATTTGAATTATTGAGAGTAAGAGGTGTATGTGTGATGCATTGATTCATGTTGCTTTCCCATGCAAATGCTTAAAATGTCATTGTCTAGTTTTGATTGTTTTAGGGTAAATAGACACTTATTTACCTATCATCCCCAAGTTCAAAAGAGTACTAGAATAATTGCATTTATTAGATTTTGTCAGTTTGTGCAGGGTGGAGGATGATAAGGAGACAGACCTGTCCATCAGTTTTCAAATTTTCACCAACTTTCAGCAATTCAGCTCAATCTAGCAAGTCTTAACTAAAGTCTATTGCGTGAGATCAGCTTTGTGTGCAATTCTGTTTCCCTATCATGCAATTTAACATCTGTAATGTTGTTGTTTATGGGAACTACCAGATCAATTGCAGTAGTAGTGCAAACATTGAGTCCATTTTAATTTTGAATTTATTTAATAGCTGGTGTTAGAAGTAGTGAACCGTGTCTAATAATGACCACTCAAAAATTAAAAGCAGGAATAAACAAATTTCAGTAGCATTTCATTTTTTTTTAAAACCAGAACCCCCCAAAAGATAATCACTGTCAGAATTAACAGCAGAGCACTCTAAATTCAATATATTTTTGGACCCCACAATGCAGTGTGGAGTTGATATTGTAAGGTATTAATGGTACTGGCACAGTAAATTAGACATTAATTTCAGTCAATTTGAGACATTGTGGAAAAGACATTTTGTACATCCCATCTTAGATTCATCAGCTGTTGACAACATGTATTGTGTCATATCACTGCGAACTACCATATCAATGTTTCATACCCGAATTTCCCAATAACCAAACTATTTATCCCCCCCTTCTAAAAAAAGAAAAAAAAGAATGATAATAATAATATTAATCAGGTGAGTTTTTCCATGCCTCCTGTATGCATTACAAACTGGGAAAAACAATTAATTGATAGAAAGTTGGTATGTTTATTCTTCTAACACTAATCTATTGCTTTCAGTCTTATACAGTAGTTTGATAAGTAATATTTCTAAGGCACTGCCTGAAGGCACATGTGTCACAGGTTTACAGCTTATCTTCCCTTATAGATCTGGATTTCACATTTATTGGTCTTTCCAAAGTACTCCATGATGTAAATGAATATTATCAAATCATTAATAAGCTTGGATTTTTGTTGACAATATTATTTAAACAAATATTTTTGAAGTTTCGTGACCTGATCGTAATAGTTGCTTAACAAAATGAATTACAAGATTAGACAACAAAGTATACAAAGATGGTGTGTATTAAGTTTTGCATACTTTTCAATTTTGATCACTTGAAATATCTGCAGCAGTATTGAAAGTCTTGTCATTTTATGGTGCATGGCTTGGCTATTTTAACTTGTTTCACTTGGAATGAAATACATTTTGATTCAAATTCATCATTTTTCAGAGCTGCACTTCATTTGGGACACTTGTATTATCTCTCATCAGCTGTACATGTAAATGTGCCATGCCTGTGTTATGGTCTGAGGTTAAACATGCATGTCAAATATTGCAGAAAATCTTTATTTTTGCTTGTCCAAGAAGAACCTAAGTAGATTCTCTCACCTGTGGGTGTGTACTTTTCATTCAGTCCAAATGGAATATAAGTGGATGGACAGCTTTTATAGAATAAATCTTTATTGCAGATACTTTGCAGCTAGTAGGTACAAGGTTGTGAATTGCATGACAGGAATCATATTGTTAAATCTTTCTTTCTTTGAAAAAAACAACAACAAAATATGCCTGTTACTAAATATTGATGTAATAATGTGCAAAGAGTGTAATTATAAATGTATTTGGGTCTTGCCCAATCTATTATGTAGTACTAGTGTTTTAAAGTTTAAAAATCTTTCTTCTTTCTTTAAAAAAAAAAGTTTTTCGTAAAATGCCTGTTCCAAAATATTGATCTATTTCTGCAAACAGTGTAACTATAAATGTAGCTATATTTGAGTTTTGTCAAGCCTTTCAAACCTTTTAGGTACTACTGTTTCAAGATGGATGCAACACTTTCACAACCTTGTATTGGCTCTCTGACAATATTAGCGTGCAACATGCACATGCCTTTCTGCATTTGGTGACTGGTGCTACTCTACAGCGAAGACATTTTATTGTAAATTTACAGTATTTATTTATGTTCACTCTGCAGCTTCAGAAGGAAGTGGAGGTGTTATCGGACAGAGCGGAGTGTGCTAATGCTGACCTGAAGGCTGACATGGAAAGATGGCACCACAACAAAAGGAAGGACGTCAAAGAAATGTTGAGTGGCATGGCTCACAGGCAAATCATGTGTTACACAGGGGTAAGTGAAATGGGTATTACCCTAGGGGTGGAGGTAGGGTAGTGAGGGTGGGGGAATGTGGTAATGCTAACCTAAAGACTGACATGGAAAGGTTGAACCATAACAAAGGAGGACGTCGAAAGAAATGTGAGTGGCGATGGCTCACAGGCAAATCATGTGTTATACAGAGGTGACGTGGAAATGCGTATTACCTTGGGTGTGCTAGTGATTAGTGGGGGTGGGGGAATGTGGTAATGCTAACCTAAAGGACTGACATGGAAAGGTTGAACCATAACAAAAAGAAGGACGTCAAAGAAATGTTGAGTGGCATGGCTCACAGGCAAATCATGTGTTTATACAGAGGTGAGTGAAATTGGTATTACCCTTTGGGGTGGATAGTATAGGTAGTGGGAGTGGGGAGAGTGTGGGGTTAAGGCTAACCTGAAGGCTGATGCTATGGAAAGGTTGCCACACCAAACAAAAGGTAGGGAGCGTGAAGGAAATGTGAGTGGCATGGCTTTTACGCAAATCATGTGTTCACACAAGGCGTGAATGAAATGGGTATTATTATTATTATTAATTATTTTATTCGGCATCATTCAAAATACAATAAATACGAATTCATTCAATATATAGATATGAAGTACATGTATATTCATATTTCAGCGCTGCTGGTGTGCATGTCAGGGATGCCAAGCGTAAGAAGAAAGTGAATTTAAGCACTGTGACCCTCAGGTCTTCCGTCCCAACCGAACATGCACACCACCAGCTGAATGAATCAAGAACATGATATTAATTAATTATCATACATTAGGTATAAACAGTGGCAACTAATTTCGATAGGCGATACCCACAAAATGCCAGAATTATTGTAAGTAAATGTCAACGAAAGTTGTATTCCCCCCCCCCCATAATCAAGAAACATTATATCAATTATTATATATTGTGGTAAAACAAGGGCAATTAATTCAGATAATCCACAAAATACAAAAGCACTGATCATGTAAGTAAACTGTAGCACAACTGCATTGTGCCCACCCCCCCCCCAATCAAAAACATTTGTATCAATTAATTATTATACATTGTAAGTAAAATAATGCAATTAATTTCGATAATCCACAAGATACCCACAAAAAGCCATAATATTATATGCTAAACAACTGTAGCACAAAGTTGGATTGTGTCCACCCCCCCCCCATCAAAAACATTGGATAAATTATTATACATTGGTAGTTAGACAATGGCATATTAATTTCGATAATCCACAAAATACACACAAAAGGCATAATCATGTCAGTAATGCAACACAAGCTGTATACGCCAACCCGACCCCCCCCGAGTCAAGACATTGTATCAATTATTAAGAAAATGACAATAATTTAGATAATCCAAAAATACCACAAAAGCAGAATCATGTCAGTAAACTGCCAACACAAGCTGTATTGCCCACCCCCCCTACAATCAAGAACATTGTATCAATTATTAAGACAATGAAAATTAATTAAATAATCCACAAAATACCCACAAAAGGCAGAATCATGTAAGCTGTAACACAAGCTGTATGCCTAACCTCCCCCCCCCCACATTTAATCAAAGCATATGCAGTTTATGTGTAGTGCAGAAATGGTAGAGTAAAATTGAATAAAAAAACGGTAAAAAGCAGTTTGGAGAAAAAAAAAGGCCAGCTTGCAAATATTTGTCTTTTGTAATAAAACTAGCAATTATAAAACGGATGTTACAAGCACATTAAACACACTGTCATGAAGGTAGTTAAGCAATGCCTGCAAACTTCACATTTGGAGTCTAAGCAGCCAGGTTCTGAATGTTCTACCGTGAAATCGTTTCTAAGGTCCCTGGAGTTCCTCCCACAAACGCGCGAAATAAATGCACTGGGGCACAGTGAAGACGATTGGTCCTTGCAAGTAAATGTTGAATTTGATATTGTCATTAATATCTCTTCATGAGAATATTCTTACAAACAGTATCACAATCCACAACTTTGTACAGACATTTTGCGAAAAACGACAACAAGAGATATTTTCTGCGTGAAGCCAAAGTTTTCCATCCAAGGAGATTCAATCTTTGCTCATAAGTCATTTGCTGTCTGCGCTTGTCGCAGTATCATCCGTGTTGCACGTCGCTGGATAGATTCTAGCCTGTCTACAAGATTATTTGTATAGTTTGCCATGCAGTGTAACCATATTCCAGTAGGGAAGAACGAGAGATATACAGCAGAATAGAGCACTTGATGCAGTCCAGAAGACATTGTTGTGATTAAGCCACATACTTTATCGCTACTTGGGGTAGTGAGTGTAGGGTGGGAATTGTGGAGTGTGGGGGTGGGGGAGTGTGCTGATACTGACCTCGAGGCAGACATGGAAAGATGGCACCATAACAAGAGGAGGGACACAAAGGAAATGTTGAGTGGCATGGCTCACAGACAAATCATGTGTTACACAGGGGTGAGTGAAATGAGTATTTCCCTAGGGTGGGGAGTGTTAGGTGGGGATGGAGTAGGGATGTGGGTGGGTGGGTGCTAATGCTGACCTGAAGGCTGACATGGAAAGATGGTACCATAAAAAGAGGAAGGATGTGAAGGAAATGTTGAGTGGCATGGCTCACAGGCAAATCATGTGTTACACAGGGGTGAGTGAAATGGGTATTACCTTGGGGTGGGGGTAGGGTAGTGGGGGTGGGGAGTGTACTAATGCTGACCTGAAGGCTGACATGGAGAGATGGTACCATAACAAAAGAAAGGACACAAAAGAAATGCTGAGTGGCATGGCTCACAGGTAAATCATGTGTTATACAGGGGTGAGTTAAATGAGTGTTACCCTAGGGTGGGGAGTGTCTGGTGGGGATGGGGTAGGGATGTGGATTGGGGAGTGTGCTGATGCTGACCTCACAGCTTACAAGGAAAGGTTGCACAATAACAAAAGGAAGGTTTTGAAGGAAATGTTGACTGGCATGGCTCATGGGCAAATCATGCATTATTTAGGGGTAAGTGAAATGGCCCCATGAGGGTGGGGTGGTGTGGGGAGGGTGGGGGTAGGGGAGTGTGCTAATGCAAACCTCAATGTTGAACTGGAGAGGTGGCATCATAAGAGGAAGGACATGAAGGAAATGACTCTAGAAAGATTATTTGTTGCTGTTGTGTTAGTGAATGATCATCACCTTGGGGTTGGATGAGGATGAGGTTGGGAGTCAGGGGATTTGGCACCGAAAGTTTGAATTCCTTACCTTTAAAGTGATAGGCTAACATTGTGGAGCTTCAATTTAAAAAATTGTCAAACTTTGATATCTGAGCTACATAGTAGTGTTCAAATAGACAAATAAACACCCTAGAAATCTAAAAGTCTCGGATAAGTTACTACGCCCAATGGCAATAGTTATCAATGAATAAACAATTAAAAACTCGGGAAAGGCAGGGAGGGTTCGTAGTTTTAATAGCCTAGTGTGAGCACACAGTTAAGTCTATGGAAGAAATGGCAATGTGGAATCTGTCAACGTAACGATTTCACTAAGTTTTTTTAGAGCCCTATCTGGCCCAGGGGGGGGGGGGGGGTGGGGGGGGCTAAAATAGCCCCCCACCCCCCCCTCGACATAAGTTCGGCAGTTAAGACCATATCCGACCGCGCGAAATTTTTTGAACCGCGTCGCATCGCTGACTTTTACTTTCAAGTGTATGTGCATCTTGTTTGAGAACGATATTTGCGACTCCGCGGGTCGTACGCGGTGTCCGATGTTTAGCATCAACTTTTCGTACTGTTGATGTCTACACCGAAACATCCGCTTCTAAAAACTATGAAATCTGTGTGTTATTTTCAATGCAAATTGTGTTTTCAGGTACCCAAATCTATAATATGGTATGATTGTTTACTTATTACTCTGATTGAAATTTACTAATCTCTTCTGTTTATGATTCGCAAAAGTGTCCCTGAAAGAAATTTTCAATCTGAAAACATCATGAAAATACAAAAGGTCGAAAATAGACAAAGAGAGTACATAAGATCATTACATGAATACAATAAAAGAACATAAAGAAAATTCTATTCTATCTCAGACAATTTTTTTGACCAGATAACTCGTTAGATTATATCAAAAACGAATATTATCATCCCAAAAATCTAGTCATTCTGATGAGTGTTTAAAGGAAGTTAATACGCAAAAATATGATTTTAATACATAAATATGCATAATTAATTACTAAAAAAAGTAGAAAGTATATTATTTTCAGAAATTCTAACTAATACAGTTCTTTGGAGATTTAAAGTCCGGATCTATGCACGTGCAAATTTTTGCGGCGATCGCGCGATCCGCGGCCGAGATCTGAAGGGGGGGCCAAATTAGCCCCCCCCCCCGGGCTATGCAATTTCAAAAAAGCCCGGGCTGATTAGGGTTAAAGCACTAAATAATCATTTTGAAATACAATTTCTTCAGGGCTTGATTTTTAGACCACATCAAAGACACTGGTAGTATGGGGAATCATGCGGCTCAGAGTTTTTTTAACTGTGGTAAATGTTAGCCAATACCTTTAAAGGGTCCATAAGGCACCCATGTTGGGAGCGGGGTGTTGGTATGAGCAAAACAGTTAAGTGTGGACCGGGACCCATGACTATGACTTTGAAATAAGAGACATGATGGTGATTTGTGTAGAGATTTTGACATAACTGTGCTGTCTGTGACTACTCTTGTTTCGTAGCAGAGTGTGATTTTTCAGAAATACCAACAATGAACAGATCAGATCGTTTTGGAGTATTTTATATCAAAATCATGTTATACTAATTGTGTGAGTACTTACTATCATCTTTAAATTTGAGGCATCATCCTACCAGTCAAACAACTTACTTATTTTACAACCATACTTTTCTCCTCTGTCACCAGATCCTCCAAGCATGGGAAGATGTCATCAGTGGTCTGAGAGACGAAGCGGGTTTTCTCCATGGTGAGGAGCCATCGCCAATGCACAGCTCAATGAACCCTAAGCTCACCACTGCACCAGCCGCCGTGACCGAGGAGAACACTAATGCTAGTGTAGAAGAGTCACCACAGTCACGTTCTGTTGATCTACCAGACTTTAATAACGGACTGACTGATGAAGATGAGGAGGAGGAGATTAATCACTCTGAGTCACCGTCAAGCAAGTAATTCATCGCTATTCCTCACTCCATCTTGGTCACATTCCATTGAGATGCAGATGTCGTAGATTTCTGACGAACTGAGAGAGTAGCCTGTGGTGGCAGCAGGCCTTTAACGGGTCCTACTTTTCCTACTTTTTTCTCCTTTTTTGTGAAGATCCTAATTTTCCTATTTTTCCCCCTGAAAATCCTTATTTTCCTACTTTTTGTAAAAAAAACAACCTTGCAATAGGTTTGATATTTCTTTGGAGTTGAGTAGACTTTACAGGTTGTTGCTGAGAATACTGTAACTACCATCATCTCCTGTTTGTGAGGAAAAATTTGTTTCCATGGATATCTGCTTTTTCGTCAATCTTAGAATTTTTTCCCCTGCATATTCCACATGTTTCCATCTTCTTCGAGGTTACTACTCCAAACATTACTTATAAATATCCTACTTTCTTCCTCATTTGTGGATTGAATCCTACCTTCTCCTACTCTTTTTGGAGAATTTTGCTTCTAATTTTCTCCTACTTTTTCAACCAAGCAGAGTTGAAGGCCTGTGCCAGTGACACATTTGTGCTTAATGAAATGAAGGAACTAGAAGGGTAAGACTGGGTTTGTGATGTAAACCAAAGCAATGTTGAGTACTGATTTGAGTCATACAAAAAAAGCCAATCAATGATTTTCAAGTCAGATGAATTGATGTACATCGCAGTTGAAGGCTAAGAGTTACGATAATGTTGCTGTGGCTAAAATTTTACTGAAATTTAAATTATTGGGTTGTTGGGGGGCGGGAGCCCTGATGGTTTATCACCCTTATGTCCGATAAGATTTGGTTACTTTACTCAGTCCCCATAATTTGATTTATATTCAAGGCAACTGGTGCATATTGCATGGCACACATGTCCATGACAGATTATGATTTGAAATAATCTGTAAAGAGTTTGCATCCCCTTCAAGAAACAGGACCAGAATTGTCCCATCAAATTGCAAGTGATAATGTTACAGGGTAATCAGAAAACTGCAGCATTGTTGTGTACAGTGCACTCTCGTTATAAAGAACACTGATATAACAACATTTCATTATAAAGAAGTAAAATCTTTAGCCCCAAATCTTGGATTTTCTTTGTATTCTATTGTTGTGCAAGCCTGATATAAAGAAATTTCATTATAAAGAACAAATTTCATGGGTCCTGAGGACTTCTCTATAATGAGAGTACACTGTACATGTAATTTAACACTGTACTGCCTTTATACTTCCTAATTCATCCATTTCCAAGGTGTTTAATACATGTCCATGGTAGTTTATACATTTCTGTGCCTCTATTATCAAGGGGGCATTATGGCTTGGATGGTCTGTGCATATCATCACTGGGCTGATAAAACCTTGTATCTCAAATTTTGGTAAAAATGACTTTGTTTGATAAATGTGAAGTTTAAACCCTATTTTAACTGGGCTATTTCAGACCAGGTTACTTGGGGGGGGGGTCAATTTGGACCCCCCCTTCAGATCTCGGCCGCCGATCACGCGATCGCCGGCGAAAATTTTGCATGAGCATAGACCGAATGTAAACTACACGAACGCATAGTAAATTTTTCAAAAAATTAATTTTTTATATTTTTAAAGTAATTAATTATGCTAATAAGTGTATGAAATTGTTGTTTTCGCCTATAACTCACTTACAATAGCTAGTAGAATACTAATTTTTGGTGAAAATATTCATTCTGACATTTCTCACGATTATCTACAAAAAAAATTTGCCGAATTGGAATTAATTTCTTATGTATTTCATTGTTTTGTGAATTTCTTATGTATTTCTTTGTTTTTTCAACCTTTTGTTTTGTATTGTTTTTTCGATGAAATTTGTTGGGGACACTTTTACAATCATAAACAATATAAAATTAATTCATTTCAATCAGTAAAACCAAAAATAATCATACATTTATGAATTTTGGCTGAAAGCACCAATTCCATTGATTTGTACACAAAATCACGTTTTTGAGCAATTTTTGGGTTGACATGCATGTATAAAAAGTCGCGCAGCGTCGTAGCGGTACGTCCGATTTTCGCGAAAATGGTCTCAAAAGATGCGCAAGATTTGAAAGTAAAAAGTCAGCGAGCGACGCGATCAAAAAATTTTGCGTGGCGGCATGGTCGCGAAATTAGTCGAGGGGGGGGGTCAAACTTGACCCCCCCCCCCAGTTAATATACATGTAGGGTTAAGGCATAATCCATCTCTAATAACCACATGATTTGTATATCTTAAAACAAAATTAATTATCAGACATAGTCTTAAGTTCAGAACTTCAGATAACATAGTCTATGCACATAATTTGTTGAAATAGAATGTTTTTTGCTCTCCTGAAAACTTTCTGTTTTGAGATACGGGGCCTAAAAAGCCCAGTGACGATATACGTATTCATACATCCTTGCGTTGAGGCAATTATGTGTCATTGCATCTGCCCTAAACAACTTGAAAAAGACTAGAAACTCTTTAACCAATCCTTGGTACAAATACTTGACATGTATGTATTAGTGTTAACAAATTAAGTAATTAAGTTGTAGAACAGATTAGGTTATAGTACATGATATTGCATGTAATATCCTGAGAATGAAAAAAAAAAAGATTTTCAATGCAACTTTATAAAAATGCATCATTGAGTAGGTTGGATTTTTTTTTTTGGGGGGGGAGTGAAAAATTATTAGTTAGATGTCATTGTCCTGTACTATGTATTGAAAGAAGTAGCAAGAAAATGCAAAGGCATCAACTGTGACATAGGTATATTTCTTCTGTCTTATCATTTCATTTCCTAGTAGTCTAATTTTTGTTTTCCAGGAAAATTTGATTGTTTGCTAAATATTTCATGGTGCTATCTTGCACCATAGACTCTACAGCACTGCCAGATTTGTGTTACTATCATTCATGTCTTGCATACAGATTTATTAGTCACACCATTTAGTAATAATGTAATGCTAAAATACAAAATGGCTATTTGGTATCGCAGTTTCAATTAACTAAGATTATCGTTTTATTCGCCTGCAAGATACCATTTGAAAGGTTATATTAAATTGCACACTTTCTGGAATTTTATGCAAACATATATATTTTTTGAAGTTTATATTGGTTGATTATTTGTCAACAGTACATGTCATATATCAGTCCCATTTCACTATTTTACGCAGGCGACATAGAAATGGGTTATGGGTATGACAAGCATGTAAGCACGGAAGAAGTTAAAGGTTAATGCCATGATAGGGAATACTTGAAAATGCCGCAAGAACCAGCTGAGTAGAAACATGTAGCAACTATACACCAGCTGGAGTGAATCTCTCAGATGGAAGGATTTGTCTGTAATTAACACTTGATGTGCCGAAGTCGCAGATCTGCACCAAATAATACACATGAAGTCCTTAAAGGTTTAAATCCTCTGGCATGTTAAGAGTTAAGGAGAATCAAGCATGAACATAACAGTATTTTATTTCTCTCGTGCCCCAATAGAAGTAAATCCCATAGAAGGCTACACAACAGATTTGTGCATTGATGCCCCTTTCCCATGCTGTTTCCAACGTAAAGTGCTGTTGACAAGGTTACTTCAACATCAGTTGTTGTAATACCTGGAGTCAATGTGTGTTTAAACTTTAGACATCATGATTTTGAATAAATAATTTTTCGTATATTTACTTTAAATGTATTGTAAATTCCCAAATGTGCCTATCAGAGGCCAAAATTTGTTTGACTTATGACAACATTGATGAGGGATACCTAAGTATTTTTATAATAATGTAAATATGATGGAAGTACACATTGGATATAGCAATGTTTACCCCAACATACACTGTATTGTGTGGGTAGAAAATTTTGCGTGAAAAATTTGTCTTGGAGCATTCTGTAAAATTGAATCAGCTTAGCAAAAACAGAAATTGCACTTTCTAAATGGTTCATCTGAATTAGGAATTTCAATACACAGTACTAAATCCGTATTTATTACAGGAGGAAATATGATTGCTGTTTTTTCCTGTTTCAATATAAGCAACATTTGAAGCCAAGATAGAAAATATCAATGACAAGCATGTTACGGTAAAGAACTGAATATACCATGTTTACAATCCATAGGCTGCAATACACCATGCCTGATTATAATGCTCTTGTGAACTTTGAGCAGTTTTGTTAAGTACATGTAGTCTGTTTCAAATGTACTGTACCTTAGTTGCTATTTTTTTTGAAAAGATGAGAAGAGTAGCGTCGGGTTCTATATCAGTATTTAATACACTAAATTAGAATTTCCAGTCAAGTGACACCAGCAGTGAATTGACTAAACAATAAAAGTCTAATTTACTTTAATTAATTGAATTATTTATTTATTTATTTTTATTTTTATTTTTATTTTTTCATTTATCAATATACTATCTATTTATTTTACATATGTATTTGTAATTTATTTATTTTTCCCATTTTGGAAATTGATCTTGTATTATTGAGAAACTTATTTTAAGATGATTTCCTGCGAACTCATTACCAACATCATTCATTGGATTACAGTGGCTGTTAACTTTGAAATTGAACTGACATAGTTGCAGGCCTCACTGACTGGCATCAAGAATCTGATTTCAGTGACATGTGGCTTGTCTGAGGAAATTAGTTTTTACTTCTGTTAAAAC
>JZLH01S0472800.1:35190-59469 GCA_001188425.1 Eucidaris tribuloides
TTTGTGTTCACAAAGTTTCAGACAAATGCATTTTTATGTTTTAACGTCTTTTTAGACAAGAATGGGAACATTTTCTGAAAATACAAATGATTTTGAGAGTTTCATTTGATCAATCCCACCCACCCCCAATAAAAACAGAAAACAATCATAAAAATTATGGCTAAATATAATCATCTAACAAACTATCAAATAAAGACCTGTATCATTTTCTAATAAATTTTGATATAACCTTTTCTCTTTTGTGGAGAAGGCGATAGAACAAATACTTATGTTAAACATACCCTTTTAATGATTTGTATCGAAACTTATCGAAGAGACCTATTGTAATGCATAATCGTGTAGTCAGAAGCTCATCACCAAAAGATGAATAGTCTGTAAACGCTTTAACAGACAAGCAAAATTGTAAAGCTCTTCCATATGTTAGTTTTAGCTTTCAAGCTTTCGACCGGTTTGCCCATCGGACATTATATGGAGAAATATGGAAGGGGGAAATCATTTTGCGGATATCCCTTCTTGGGAGTTAGGACATTTCTACACGATATGATTGCGGAGATCATCATGTCAAACTTTGTTATAAGGTTCAATAGTCCAAATCAACGATACATTTAAATGTGAAATGATAATTTGACGTAGATTAATTGTATGAATAGAGTGCAACGGATGCATTTTAATGTTTTTTGAATGCAATTTAACGAAGTTAAATAGTACAACATAACAACTTGAGATCTTCTTTTTCTACTACACACGCAATTCGAAATATATTAAATAATGTTCAAATTTGTAAAAGTTACACTGAGTTTATACGTTCATTTTGACTTCAATTCATCTGCTCTGTATTTATCATACGCCATCGGTATGAGATAGATATGAATAACACTACCATTCAAACTAGAAGTAAACTTTACGAAAATAAAGAAAAAATATGATAAGAATGCTAATATTGTCTTCCTACTAGAGGCGCTTGTAAATTCAACTATGTATGGATGCGTTTCATCATGTAGAAAACTACGGTTTACAATTTGAAAAGCCTAATAGTTAGCACAAACTATGGAAGGAAAGTTATCACAACGTGTTATAATTATGTACAGAAGTTAATATAAGTTCGACATAAAAAAATTATAATAATAATCACCACACCACAACCACCACTCACCACCACCATCATTATCATCATCATCAGTCAATGTCGTCATCATCGACCCAAAATATCATCATCATCATCATCATCATCATCAATCATGGCATCATGAGCTCATCCATCATCACATCAAAACAACCTCATTGACACAATCACTTACCGTAATTATTTCATAGAAATTCCAGAGCCAAAGCTACGTGTTATCCAAAATGTATTGCCTCAATGTAGCGTGAGGCGTGCTGCAATATTTGCATATTTGCAGCGGATAATTTCTGACACGTTAATCGCATTTCAGCACAAATATTATTTCATCTGAAGATTGTTTGGAATTCTGTCGGAAAAAGGCATTTGATTGTCTAAAATGACACGTCACTAGATTCGTATTGTTGTGTAAACAGCGCATATCAGCACTGTAATTCCAACCTATTCATATTTTACGTTAGAGCTGAGAGGGTTGTAATAATGACAATAATATTATGTTATAATACGAGAAAGATTCATTCCCAGATGTGAAATTGAGCAAGAGTTTATTATCTTTTTTAATGCAATTATCTTGTACAATTCACTTCCTTAAATATGATGTGGGCCACATAAACAAAATGATTTATTCTTTCGGCTGTGAAAAGTAAATATCTCATTATTACATATGGTTCAACACTAAATTCGACACAGATCTGATATCAATATTTTTGGAACACAATGGGTTGCTTAAATTTAACACATTTATTACACAATTTCTCGCCCTTTAATAAGTGTAATGACCACTGGTGTATAACATTGCCTAATGGGGGCAGCTCGCTCAGATTGATGAATCCGATTGATAAAATCAATGCACACTTTAATCAACTTTACATATTTCTGTTAACGATTACCCCGCTGATTTCATCACAGCTTTGGAAACGACCAAACGTCAATCACCTTTATTCAGCGTATAAATACAATTAAAACAACAGTTCAATAATCTGCAATCTCACACGTGCCAACGTTAACTGACCTTGCATCCAAGCAATTCCTGCTACTATGGAAGACCTGCTCTTGGTTGATAGTGTGCACCCCGCGTTGAAGCGCCCGGATGCCCAGGCCTTGTGCGGGAGGAGCAGTGCGTGATTGGACAGAAGTGATCTAGCTTCATATTCCATATATGGAAATGAATTCCAGTCATGCCGCTATTCAGGGACTCCTCAAACAAGTCACAATAATACTTGTGAGTGGGTTATCTGCGTGTGTTATCTATGCGAGTTGTTCTCTACATCTGGAATAAGCTGTTCAGATAAGTATGTTTAAGCAGTCTTCTTCTTATCTTTTTTTTAGCCTGAGTCTTTATACATTTTCCCCACCTTATTTTGTTTCCGATTTTAACTAAAAGAAACGTTTATATAAGCATATATTGACAACTGTCGATGTTATTGACGTGATGGAAGTTTACACGTAGTTTTCACAAACAGCCGTTAATTCAATTTTTATACACGACATTATTTATTTTTAGTTCCTTGACAGAATATACATGTATTTGCATATTCATAAATTCCTTCTGTTCGTCTGAAGTTATGCACTTTCAATAGCAGCTATACATGTAATCGATTATCGATTATTGATTGAAATGGATTGTGGTAGATAATCATTCGTGATTCCCTTTTTTCTCTAAATAGTTTTTGCGTATGTGTACAGTGTGGCATTGTGTGTTGCACTGATGTTTTATGGCTGAGCCTTATTGAAGATGATATAACCTTCACACTTCAATGTGGTGTACTGCTTGCGAGGTAAAAGCATACCACTGGCGATCACGACAAGTCAGCAACGAGCATCCAGCGAGCTTTCTCTTCTCGCTATCTCGCTGACTTCTTCGCTCGCGGTCCTTGTAGCCTCTCTCTCTCTGTTGTACTGTGTGCGGCCTGCCATAAAGCTCCTCCATCATTCTCAGCACGCAAGGCATTGTGGGTATGGCGAGACCCTAACCTACTGGTTGAAGAAGGTACAGGAATATTCGTCAGTCTTATAGCACGGGCAGAATCTTCGGCATAACCAAACGTTATCAATTGGGCCCTTTTTCGATTTCTGGTAAGTACCTCTATTAAATTGTCGACCGAAATGCTGTTATTTAAATCTCGCGTGCATTGCATGATCACTAAAATATAGAAAAGTGTGAAATATGTTTGAAAAAGTTGGCGTAAATGCTCAAAAAAAACATCGGCGTCCGAGTCGCGTTGTGTGTTTGGCGGAGAAGATGCTTTCTCTCGCCATTGCCAATTGTGTAGCCGAGCGAGGAATGTGTGGAATGTAAAAACGAGGAACTATATAGTTGTGTACTCGTAACAAAAAATATGGAGTCAAATGTAGGCCTATGTCAGAAACTGAGTTTACCATACACTATATGGATAATATTACATCATTATGTCAGATGTACGGACGCTTGTATGCGTATTTTGTCATCAAAATCAGAACTTTATCGAATTATACATCTGTGTGAACATATAAATCATATTACTGTATATATTTCTCTTTAAATTGATGTACTGTTATATTGCTTATGATTTCACGGTATTCCTATATTACAGTTACTATGATAGTTTTTTCGCTTGTATTATTATTCCAAACGGTCAAATTATTTTCGCTAATGACAGCTTATTGTAGAAGTATGTATATTTATATGTTTGTTCGTATATATTGTATAATATATGTAAATTTTATATTGTTTGTGATACTAAATACTTGACACTTTGGGCATACCATGAAACCAATACATGTAATTCACACGCGGTGTAATATCACACCTGTTATATTAAAATACGCTTTTGACATCAACTATGCTTTAGTCGAGATGCCCCTGGATATATCATCCCCTATGGTACTTGGAGTACTTCAATACTTCTAGTGTTGAGAACTTTTGATCCTAAACCCTTGCCCAATCTTTTCACACCAATCCCCGGTCTTCCTTTTTTGTTTTCCTGGTACATTTATGCTTTGCATTGCTATCTGTTTATTAAACATTATGATAAATTATTATTAGTTTGTATGCATTGTTTAGCTCCTTGTAAATTTCAAATTGCTTCTTCAGAATAACTTTTCGAAACCCTTATTTATAGAGCGTCGTAGAATGGTAATTCAGGTTTATTTATAGCATTTCTTCTTGTTTCCAAATAGTTTCATTTATTTTGTAGTAAACCGATTTATAATGCAATGACACCACCCTTTAAAATTTCGTTTCAGTTTTGTATTGCGTTGTTTTGTCTTGTGTTGTGTTGTTAATGCTTGTTATTGTTGTTATTGGTTTTGTTGTTGTTTTGCAATTCCTTTCACATTTCACCCAATTCGATGAACAGACCTTACAGTTTAAATTATATTTTCTTTGAACTCATCTAACAACATTTATGTCATGTACAATTGCTTCACCTCAGCTAAAGCGAAGATTCTGTTAAATGTCTCTTTATTATTTTACACACACCTTTTGTCCGGTCTAGCTATTATCTGCAAATGGGATCATAATTTGTCACGTGGTGGTAAAAGCGCATTTAAGTCTATAAACATAATGTAAAAATGACGTATTACTGAATACCAAATTGTGTTCTAATGAGACCGTTCATACGGTTTTTGTCAATTTATTGAAAATCGTCAAAAAGCATTAGGTATCCACACAGTACCATTGTGTATACACTTGCTTTACCATTAGTTCTACCGTTTTGGATAAATCCATTTTGTTAACTTCACAATATTAAAACTGCTAATCTATTTCTGTCAAATTCAATTTGATTATGTTTCTGTATTAGCTATCAGCGACAATGAAAAAAGTCGTACTCGTATAGTATAAGTTATTTTTGTAGCTGTCCGGCAGACACATGTTATTATCTACACGTAAATAAGGAAATTTAGGGCTAAAGATATGCTACCATCGAAGTTCGTGTTACAATGAGCCATAAAGGTAATACTTAAAGTAAACACTTATCAGATGAATGCGGACATTAACGTTGCTCATATATGATAGTTAGGTGTACGAAAGGTTGGTATATATTTTAATTGATTTAATAGTATGTTGATTTCATTTGTTTTCTCTCGTTAAAGTACCACTTTTAGATTTTGTTCAATAATGATAAATAATAATTTCGGGTGTTTTAAAGAAGTATGTGATTAAATGTTTATTATATACTTTATCTAACATTCGTTTTAGTTTTGTTTCAAACCAGTATGAACTTTAGTATTCATTATTTATTTATTTATTTATTTATTTATCTATTTATTTTATTTATTTATTTATTTATTTATTTATTTATCTATGTATCTACATATTACTGATTGTTTGTATGCTATGATCTTTGGTTTAATGTTAAATTCTTATTTTACCTCATCAACTTGCGGTTTGTAAGTTTATTTACTACGTTTAAATAATATTTTCTTTATTAGACGAAATCAGTGAACCTGATTTTTAATATTGTTTTTTTAATAACTCTCATAACTCATTTATTTACCAATTTATCATACAGTTATATCTGTTATATCCATGTCTGCATTATGTCCTGCTACCATTTTTTTTACGTTTAACTGAACGGTGGAGGAAGACATGACGTTCACTGCAGGGAAATTACTTAACCGACGTACTGCTATATTTGGACCACTTTTTATTGAATGAAATCAACAAAACCACAAGTATGCGATCAATGCGGTTATCATTTGGCGACATTTTTCGAGACGAGGAGGGGCCAGAAAGCCCGAGAAGATGATGTATAGCAGTCTCGTATAATCTGACATGCGGGGAAAGTTCTTCTTGTCTTGGTAGCCGATGCACTTTTACACTTTACACTTTTCCTGTCTGAAAGACTTATAATTGAAAGTGACTGAGATGGCACAATGCATGCAACATCAAGAGCTGGCGAGATACAGCGACTTTTTTTTTCTTTTTGAAAATGATGTTGATATAACTTTGTTTTATATTCATTTGGGTGTGTATACTATTCATATTATGCATGTTCGATGATGATGGTGATGATGATGATGATGATGATGATGATGATGATGATGATGATGATGATGATGATGATTATGAAGAAATGTATTATTATCATTAGTAGAAGTAGTAGTAGTAGTAGTAGTAGTAGTAGTAGTAGTAGTAATATATGCAGTACTATTATTTTAATCATCATCATCATCATCATTCGTCTTCATTTTCTGAATGGCATCATTATGTTGAAGGAATACAATTGTGATGATAAATTATAAACAGGGTTACTAACATCCTTTCTAAGTTTAAAGTACATGTACTAGCTCTCAGATTGTAATATAGATGGTGATAATGATGCTGATGCTGATGCTGATGATGATGATGTTAATGATGATAATGATGATGATGATGATGATGATGATGATGATGATGATGATGATGCCTGACGGATATAAATTTATTATTGTTATTATTAGTGTTGCTTTCGTTATTATTATTATTATTATTATTATTATTATTATTATTATTATTATTATTATTATTATTATTATTAGAATTTCTAAAAGTGTTGATAATGTTTGTTTAGTTTGATGTATTTTATATTAGCTTTTAGAATTTTTCTTCATAAAAACTTCTTTTTCATATTGTTTTCGAAGTCTACTTGATCATTTTATCTTTTAGTATTTTCTTCTTTATTACAGTACCTTCTATTTTCCTTTTATTCCTGCCCTTCTCATTCACTATCCTTTTCTTTTTCTGCCCTTCCTATTTTTCTTTCAAATTTTCCTCTTTCTCCTCTACCAGTTCCTTCACCTTTTCCTTCTTTGTTTTCTTCTTCTTTTTTATTTCTTCTTCTTCTTCTTCTTCTTCTTTTTCTTCTTCTTCTTCTTCTTTCTCTTCTTCTTCTTCTTCTTCTTCTTCTTCTTTTCTTCTTCTTCTCCTTCTCCTTCATCTTCTTCTAGCTTCTTTTATCACCTTTTTGTTTGCGTTTTTCCCTTCTCCTCTTTTTCTCCTTCTCCGTCCTCTTCTTGTATTTTCTTTGTCTTCCCCTGCTTTTTCGATTTCTTTTTCTTCATCATCCTCTTCGTGTTCTTGCCATTATAATACCATTTAGCTGATTTGGTCGTGTCCTCGTTTGCTGTTTCTTCGCCCATCATTCATCTACCTCTTTCCAAGCCGGGACATCTCCTTCCTTTTATTTTAATCCTGAACCACTGGTCTTTCATTTTTTTCCTAATTCCACCTATATATTTTTTTTATTCATTCATTTCTCTCCTTTTTCTATCTTTCCTGTCTACAGTCTTTCCTTCCTTTCTTCCATCCCTCCTTTTTTCTTTCTTTATTATTTCTTCTTTCTTTTCGTCTTTCCTTCTTTCTTTCTGTTTTGTTTTACGTTGTCTTCTTTTAGTAACATTATACTTCATATGACTCTTTTTTCAGCAAGGTAATGCAATACAATAAGTTTTACAAATTTCAGCCTCCGTCGAGATTGACAAAACAAAGTCCCACATGTATTTCGTGGTGGGGACTACTTATTGAGACAAGAAAAAGACATGTAAAAGAGACAAAAACATCCATGCATCACCAAACTATTTTACCGATGAATGGTGTCCAGGAAAGTCGGCTAAAAACAGAAATCGATCAATTATCTTTATAAAGCAAATATACTAAGATAGAAACAAAAAAACTAGTCGCCCATTATCCTGTAAGCTCTGCTGTCAATACTGCAAACCAAACAACCAATCTGTCGGTATCCCCTGTAATGAGAACGGTCCCTGTTGAAATATTCTCTGATTGGTGGACCGGTCAAGTTACAGTGACGTAGATTATCCCTTGGAGCAACAGTGACATGGAACGTTATCACCCCAAGCGAGATGCAGAGATGCCACCATCCACGATTATCAAATGAGGCCCCAACCATCTTGACATTTTACTACAGAAAACACAAAATACCAGCTTAAGTCGTGTCTTTTTTAGTCTCTTTAGTCAAAATTAAGATATGGATTTCTTCCCAATGAAAGGTTCATTGAAAATCTTTGTCTGCAGATTTTAAAATATACAATCATCTTCTGTAAATTAATATGGATATATATGTTTGTGCGTATGCGCGTTAGTGTTGGCGGCGGCGGGGTGGGGGTGTGGAGGAAGGTGACGAGTGACGTCATCTTTATCTTCGTAGTTTCTCAATTGGGTTTGCACATTGTTTAGGCAAATGGATCTCCTGACGGAGTGTGTTCATACAATATGTTTTTGTGCGTTTTATTTTTCTCTTTTACATGAGCACTGATTCATGTGATATAATTCCTGCGACGATTAAACATTAATAATAATCATTCGTTCGCCCAAAGTTTGTATATGTTGTTGTTAATGCATTAGTAAGTGAATTGGTACTCTACTTGGTGATCTAAGAAGAAATAGAGCGTAAAACTGTCTTCTTCTTCTTCTTCTTCTTCTTCTTCTTCTTCTTCTTCTTCTTCTTCTTCTTCTTCTTCTTCTTCTCTACTACTACTACTTCTACTACTACTACTACTACTACTACTACTACTACTACTACTACTACTACTACTACTACTACTATTACTACTTCTGCTGCTGCTACTACTACTACTACTATTACTGCTTCTGCTGCTACTACTACTACTACTACTACTATTACTACTTCTGCTGCTACTACTACTACTATTACTATTACTACTTCTGCTGCTACTACTACTATTACTACTTCTGCTGCTACTACTACTACTATTACTACTTCTGCTACTACTTCTACTATTACTACTTCTGCTACTACTACTACTATTACTACTTCTGCTACTACTACTACTACTACTACTACTACTACTATTATTATTATTATTATTATTATTATTATTATTATTATTATTATTATTATTATTATTGTTATTATTATTTATTATTATTATATGATACCATTATCATAGGTATAATTATAGCATAAAGAGGAGGAGCAGGAGGGTAAAACACGCGAAGTAAAGACGCAAATACAACTTGGAATTAAATCGAGCAACTTTATTAATATCTATGTTTCAATTGCGTTTGCATTTGTTGCCTTTTAATTTATGTACAAATATAATGAGAATAATATATTGTATCTTTCTTTTTTTATCTTTCAGACAACTAAAGGCTACCGAAGATGCCTGCAGGTAAGCTTATCATCGATATGTTCCGTCCTCGTCTATATGTACCCACCCTTCTTTTGGCATAAAACAAGGACCATACAGATATGAGTAAACAAACAAAAATCAATGTACAACAGGCAATGTTAATTTCAACAACAGTCTTGTGTTGTATTACACTTCGTCCGGTGGCAAAGTTAAAATGCATATACATGTACTACAAAAGTGTATTCAGTAGTTGCTTTGTGAATCCCGCTTTTCACGAAATGTCAGTATTTTAGTTAGTTTTATGTTCAGTAATGTTTTCGGTCTCACCTGACCTTAATCATTTTATGTACTACAGTGTGTATAAAAAAAAGTAGACACTTAGAAAAAAATTATTACACAAAAATTTCATGATCTTGAGATTATTTTTTATATGAATATTTTACCTTGGATCTAAGCTATCTGATGACACTGTTGGTATTGAAAATATTTCACGCATGAGTGAGCACAACCCACTTTTGTCCAATCGGCCAAAAATGCATTTGCGCACAGAATTGTGTTCTTATAGTCAATGTTTAATGCCTCACAGACCGCTGCTGCACAAGCTCTCAACTAATGTGCACAAGTATTGAATTCTCAGCATGCTCAGAGAAGAGCTAATATCAATTCTGTGACAAGAAAGACAAACATGAAGCAATTATTCACATACACTTTCCTAAAAAAGAAGAAAATGTCATTTTGTTGTCAATTCACAGTTCATCTTGCAAACATGACATTTTCTTCTTTTTTAGTGGGGTGTATCTGAGTTATTGCTTCATGTTTGTCTTTCTTGTGACATAAATTGATATTAGCTCTTCTCTGTGCATGCTGAGGATTCAATACTTGTGCATATCAGTTGAAATCTTTTGCAGCATCGGTCTGCAGGGCATTAAACATTGACTATAAGAACACAATTCTGTGCGCAAATGTATTTATCGGCCGATTGGACAAAAGTGGGCTGTGCTCACTCATGCGTGGAATACTTTCAATACCAACAGTGTCATCAGATACCTTAGGTCCAAGGAAAAATATTCGTATAAAAAAAAATCTCAAAATCATGATTTTTTTTTAAATATTGTATTTTCTAAGTGTCTACTTTTTTGATACACACTGTATAATAGACATAAATACCAATCCAATTGTTTACACAACTTATGCTATAAGTAGCTAGCTGATCTTACTAAGGGGGGGGGGGGGTAATCAACAAAATTTACTTGTCAACTTTCCGTATTTAACTATATAATAAAAGAAATGGAACCATATTCCACAAACATTGTGTACTTTACTTCCATGTTTTCATTGGCGTATGTACGAATTAGAGTAATGGAATGCATTTTTTCCTCCAAAGTCATTAGGGTAGATCTAGCTTGCTTTAATCAAGCTTTGATTTGTGAAAAAATAGTCGTGCTCATACACTTTGCACCCATTTCCACACAGAGAAAGTGTCCCTTAGTTATTCTAGTAACAAAATCATTGTTAAAGTGGCTATGATACCGCTAATTTTAGTTCCATTTTTTGCAACTCTTTGTCAGCGGTCAAACGAACAACGAAGTAACCCGATTTCCTTTTAAAAGGGGCCCTAAAGGTACAAGGGCGGGGTCAAAGTAAATCATGGAGTTATCCACCCCCCCCGCCCCGTTGGTGACCGTACTGTTTTTTTATGTCTTTAACTTTAAAAAAAGGAGGGGTTGGAGGCCTTTTCGAGTCTTTTACCTCAATGAAATGAAACGAGTGTTTGGTTGTAGTCGGTGTGCAACATTGACGGATAATTCCACCACGTGGTCGCAAAGTTACTCATACATTATCTATAGTACTTTGAGAACACTTTACAAATTATGAACTGCGCTTCATTCCACTTGCACGATACGCGTCATACGACTGTTTATTATAAATTTGGGCATAATAATTTTGTAAACGGATACTTTCATTGTTACAAAATGGTTTCAAGGTCCTAGTTATATTCTATTTCCTACCATGAGCTCGCGTTATCATCCACGTCTTTGTTATTGTCTACCAGTATAGTTTAAAAATCATTGTCACCGGCCTTATGTTCTTCACTTAAAACTGAATAGTCCAACATACGTGACTCGCATAGGGTTCCGATGTACAGTGTATACTGAACAACGAGATGAAGCATATTATTAGGTCGACACGATGTTTGTCTGCGCTAGTTAGAGCATAGAATAACTCCGGTCTATGTTTGAATGAATATATAAATACAGTACAGATAGATGAGTAAATAAACAAGCAATGGACAGTAACTAACAAATTCATACCTTGATGAGAAATGCAAAATAACAATTGGAGTTATATTTCATGACCCCTAGTCTGAATTCCAGACTCCACCTCTGCGAAGCAGAGGCCGGCCGCGAAAGAAAAAAATATTTTGCTGGTCTACCCAATACGTCTGGCAGCCAGACTACATGATCCCCGGACGGAATTATGTACATGTATGGTTTACTCAATCATTTAATCAATAAAACTATCTAGGAAATAATGTAACAGAAATACAGTAAACTCATTTCGAGTGGTTAACATGTCTGACTTTTTTTTGATAGGATTAAGTTCATTTCCATTCGATTATATTTAGATTGTCACTCAAAAACAATTAAATTATTAGCGATAAAATCAGAATCTAGGTAATTTACTAACAATCCATTTGCTATAAATTAAATTGAATCAAATTGAATCAAACGTAATAGATTGAATCCAAAATAATTAATTGAATCAAATTGATTGCGATGAAATAAATTGAATTGAGTTGAACTAAAACGAATTGAATCGCATTACAAAACTAAATAAAATAAATAAACCAATAGTCCAACTCCATGACAGGTAATTTGAAAAAAAAATACAATCAAGGAGCAAATTGTTTTATTAACTTAGAAATATTTGGTGACCTAGGAAAGTACATAGGGAATTATAAATGTGCGTGAAGAACAGTAATTTGCCATATTGTTAAAATTCAAAAATTGAACTGGGACCATTGTTTAGTTCACAATTTTATAAAAATAACTTAGTTGAAATGAATGAAAGGAAATCTAATTATCTCGAATTAAATCGAATCAAATCGAATTAGCTTGAATTAAATCGAATCAAATCGAATCCAATCGAACAGAGCCTCCCGAGCCTCCTGCGGACAAGCCCTTCGCTGCCAAGACCGGCAAGGAGACGATCAACCTCGTGTGGGCCGGAACCACGTACGATGGCGGCAGCATCGTCACCGGTTACGCCGTCGAGATCAGCGAGGATGGTGGGAAGAAATGGAAGGTGATCGCCGACAACGTCTTCAGCACGAGTTACGCCTGCACGGGCCTGAACGACAGCAAAAAATATCAATTTAGGGTTAGCTGTATCAACACGGTCGGGAAGTCGAAGCCCAGCATAGTATCCGAACCCATTCAACCTGGGGAATCTAAAGGTAAGCCTTTCATATCCACAGCCTTTTCTTTCTTTTCTTCCCCTCTCCCCTCCTTCTTTGTTTGTTTGTTTGTTTGTTTGTTTGTTTCTTTCTTTCTTTCTTTCTTTCTTTCTTCCTCCCTTCCTTCCTTTCTTTCATTGCACCTTTCTTCTTTTTAATTGTTTTCCTTCCTTCTTTCTTTGTCTCTTTCTTTCTTAATTTTCGTTTCTCTTTCAGTTTCTACTTCTTTTTCCCTATCTCTCTTTCTTTTTGTGTGTGTTCTTTTCTTATTGTGTAGTCAGGAACATATTTCTTAAAACATCCAAATTTCATCACTGGATGTTTATATCACATTGTTTATGAGAAGCAAATGATCATCGAAGATATAGAGTGAAAAAGTACAAAAATTGGAAGTCTCTAATTTTTTGAAAGCTTTGATGAAGTTCATTTGATGAAGTTCATTCGATGAGAACTCTCAAATAAGTGATATTCGGTGCCCCAGTTACATTGAAAACACGATTTATGGATTATATACGACCGTCTACTATCAAAATACAAGAGAGACTTTTCTTGTTCTCCTCCCAAATGTATATACCACTGATGATTGGCAACAAAATAATGATGAAACTTCTAATGAAACACTTTTAGCTTTCCAAACAAACCACCCTGTCAATCTACAATTGAGACATCATGTTACGCATTTGGACCAAGAGAGAATAAAATCAAACCTTTTCATATGATATGAGTGTACCAGCCATTAGTTTTTGCTATATTGCCATTTCGAAATGAAATTCCTATGCACGGTTAGGATAGCCGGTACCTCCTGGTTGTTCAAAGCAGTGAGACGATTGGTAGTTTTCAAAAGATCTCATTTTACATCGTAGCGGACTTGCGCACAAAAGTCCTGCAGAAGGGACCTAGTATATGTTTCCGGCAGGAAGGGCCTTGACAGTAATTTTTGTCTGATTTGAGAAATATTGACTTATTTGATATTTGCCCTTAATAGACTGATAAAAGGATCTAAAAATATCACACTACTTTGATTTTATGTGAAAAGAGCGAATGGTTTTCAAGTTACAGAGAACTTAGTCTTAAGGCCCTTCTGCCGGACAACTGCCGATAGTGCTATACTCGTATAGACATGATAGAGTTCGTGGCCATAACCGTCCGTGTAGAAGCTAGATGTATTGTTCCAGAAGATGTAATTCATTATCGTTGTTTTGGTGGCCGTGTTTTCGTCGATGAAAGAGGCAATGAGGATATGATTTCCACCCGGTGTGAACTCGATGGGTAGACATAACGGACAACACCGGGACGCCGGCGGTTGGTAATTAAAGCCCGACAGGTGACACCCAGTGCTCTCCAAGTTCCCCTCCCAAACGGAAAACAGAAGGATGATCGATTCGCGACAACTGTTGTCAAAATTTGTTTGTTCGAGTCTCCATTCTTTGTCAATGACTGTCTTTGACCCCATTCCAAAATGGCCAACACGATGATTTATTGGTTTGATAAGTGCTGCAACCTTTACAGACGATGCTTAAGCTTGGTGATAGCTTTATTTTACGATCCAAAGGTAAACGAGATAGTAAATTAATATTGGCCGGACAAATAGTCGTAAAGCGCGAATACGTAAGCACACTACGTGCGCGCAGACGCAGGGAAATGTACGTCCTCTACCCCAACACTGACATACCCCTCCACACGAGCACGTACAATTATAGCGAGGTGCTCCATATCCCGTTCTGCTTTTGCACATTATTTATTAACTTTGTCTAAAACTTAACTTGAATTATTAAACGTTTATATGATCTTCTTGCTTATTCAACACATCACAGAATTCATTTGTCATTATGAATTTAATGAAAGCGTGTACACGTAACCAAAGGATCGAAACCAGAATATTAATGATTTAACTTTCTAAACAATCAACATCGAAAGAGGTTTGTCTACACAGGAAATCGTTATAATTTGCCAATCTTCTCGAAATGGGGGTAACTGAGCATCGTTTTTATTATGTAATGCTAGATCAATAGACGGCTTGGTGTGTTGTTGACTGTTTTTACTAGTTGAATCTCTACTAAACGTACTTTCTTGCTTTGTCTTTGACATCCAATTGCATAAGAATTATCCATCGGTGATAGTTATGCTCAGCAAATGCATGGACTCAAAGATTAACGGAGATCAATTTGGTTTTCATGGTTATTGCAGTTGAAATGAAATACCAAGTACTAAGGTAGGTGAAGGTACACCTGCCTGCCACGTAGTGATAAAAAAATGATGTATGGCTGCCATCACTTGCGATTCCTGCTCATTTTTTTCTGATGAAAGTGGTGGATTCTGCATGCACTAGTAGTAACAACTAGGCCTACAATGGTGGTATTCGTGTTTGAAACCTTTCCAAGCTTATTTCAGTCAATATTCCCTTTTGAGCATTAATTGTACCAGTCCTACATGATTGCTTCATGATAATTGCAATTTCGTTGCATTTGTGCATCCGACATTGGAGGTAAGGTGTAACCTTGACTCGGTGACTCTGGTTTTGCACTTTAAGGTGAAGGTTCGTGAATAAAGACACCCCACTGTTTTTTTTTGTGTGTGTGTGTGTGTTGTTTTTTGTGGTGATACCTTTCTGTTGCCTGCATGCGATGAAATTGGTAAACACCCATTTTTCTCACTTCTTGTGCCGAGCACTATACATCAGCAGTACAGACCACACCCTCCAACTCATGTTCCCAAGCAACAATTGTCTCATACAAGTTTGTTAATTTTATCTTCGGACAAATGGCACCTGGAACCAGCTATTAGTGACCACTGTTATAGTACCAACAGCCTCTGCTTTTCAGAAGGCCACTCTGCCCTGTCACCAGAAGAATGGAACCTCATGAAGTTTCCAGGATAATGCAGTTTTATTTGAACGTCGTTCATTTGTATTGTAGATTTACATGCCTTTTCTCATTTGCAACATCGCAGCCGCACTGTCACACATAAGATCGAATTTAGATTGAAGAAGAAGCTGCTAAAGGGAATACTCCAAAATGGTGAAGGTTGAATATACCAACAACGACATCTTGTCTGTTGAGAGGGAGAAGGACGTATGCTTTTTTTTTCGTTGAGATCGAAATGGGCGTTAATATCATATACGTTGTAAAGCCATGGCGACTTCTGGGCTTTCATTGGTACATATTAATGCCTTTCTGACTCTCAGCTGACGTTGGTTGTTCCTCAGGAATCTTACCTTGTGACTCTGGATACTTGGTAGTTATATCCGGAAAGATGTCTGATTCTAATGGCGGAGTGGTACCTGCCATATTATAGCGGTGATCGTTTGTGGTTGTTGCATTTATAACAATCAGTGTATATCGTATCATCAGGATCTGTAGGGTACGTTGGGATGTTTTAATAGAAAGTTTCCCAATTGAAAGCTGTGACTTTATATCTTCGTGGAGCCGTTTTCAAAAGATGCTGCACGCAAACCATTCCTCACGAAGACTGTATTTTACTCCGAATTGTGTTATCTTTAGAAAAGCTTTGAAAGGTCAAGGTAATGGACTACGTCATTATCGTTTCCTCGTGAGGTTTTATTGATTTACAATGTGTATGCAAGTTATTTGTTGAGTTTGTTACATAATTCAGTTTGTCACGAAATAAATCCATATCCAATTAAAGAGATTTGAATTGTTGAGATGATCGAGGGATTAAGCAGAACAAGTTGAAAATGTCGTTTTGATTGTAGCGATTGTTTGTATGGATATTTGGAGTTAAGCCGGGTCACAAACCATTAATGGAGGTTCACGATGACCGTTTCTCCATTGAAATCAGCTGAATTCAGCTACAAATAGCTTCAGTAGGAGGACTATACAAAAAAGATTTTACCTTCAATTATTTTCCCGTTCAGGAAACACATTTTATGACACTTACAGATGCAATTTCTCAAGTTTTCCGTTACTGGGAGGGCAAGTGATTCTCCAGCTCTGAAGGATACTACGTCGTGCGCACCATGCAGTGTTTAAGTAATCACCTTATAAAATCTAATTCAAAGGCCTCTACATAGTTGCCATGTGCGCGGGTCCTAACTACTTACATGACAGAAACCATTGCCTAATCTAATGCATCAAGCTGATCATGTATTTATTCTATATATACACATGCGTGTATAGTCTTCCATGAAAACATCACAGCTTTTATCGCGATTAAATCACAGGCCCCGCGGTTAAGAGGTGAAGATGTACAACATGTGCATCTCATCATGATGAGCTAATGTCACACAAGTTTTATCAAGCTGACAGCATCACCACGTACTCGAAAGGTGGCGTGCGTTCCTTTGGATTAAATGTCACAGATAACAACGTAAATATCTGCATGAGTTATATGAGTATAGTTTCCTTTTATTAAATTAGCTTGATCTGAACGGGCCTGGAAGCACATTTCTCCACATGGATTTCATCAAAATATATGGATGTGGTTTTTCACGTCACACGTTATCAACGCCGAAGTAGGGTTTATTAATAGAGTGCACATGCCGTACATAACGTCCAATTTCAATTAGTTTCGCAGTATCTGTTTCGGAAAGAATTTGCTTGGAAAGGGAATCAGGCTCTCAACACAGGACAAGCACGCGCACATCTTACACACATACACACAAAACACACACATACACAAATTTACGCGCGCGCGCACACACACACACACACACACACACACACACACACACACACACACACACACACACACACACACACGGGCATGAAGTGCACAAATGTACACTAAAAATCACAGACAGTTTAAAGTAAACGTGTGTAATTGAAGTTTGACTTAAGTTCCTATCTCAGCTAAATTAACACGAGGAGTAAGGTCCAAATTTGAGATAGTTAGAGCACGGTATGATATTCACTCAGAAATTGTTCCCTTGCTGTATATGGATAATAAATGAACACATCAGTTACGTATTATAATTAGTCAATCTGCCAATATCACCAATCACTTACATTTATATCATTTTAAAGAGCTTATTGAGCATAGATTCAAAGATTTATCCTAAACAGTATACAAGAAATCAAGGGCTGTAAAGACCAGGTTTAATCCTGGATTACTAATTTATGTTTGCCTGCAGTGTATATTGTTCTCATTCAATGTCAAAATATAGAATATGAAATAATTGAGTATCGAAGAGAAAGGCAAATCAATCATCAATCAATCAATCACTCAATCGATCAATTCATAATTTTTTCAGCCAGTCAAAAGTTCTGAATTAACGTACTGAATAATAAATTGCATGTGCTAAATAACAATTTTATTCTAAATATACTTATGATGCAGTTGTTCTATATCTACCAAAGATAGTAATGCGCGTATATCCAATAAGTTGACTTAAGTTGTCACAGAATAAATCATATGTTTGATTAAAGTAAAAGTAAACAAATAATTTGTTGGATACCACAAAGGTTTTCCTAACACTAGACCGATAGTGGGGCGAAATATTCTAAAGCAAACCTTGTTGTTTGGTAAAATGTATAGGAAGGACTGCGGTATAGGTTTTAATGATGCAGTTACGCATTCCACATCTAAAGAATGCACAGTGTTAAGCGTTATGTTTATGCATAATCGTATGTGTGTGTGTGTGTGTGTGTGTGTGTGTGTGTGTGTGTGTGTGTGTGTGTGTGTGTGTGTGTGTGTGTGTGTGTGTGTGTGTGTGTGTGTGTGTGTGTTGTGTGTTGTGTGTGTATGCGTGCATGTGTGTGTATGTTGTGCGTGTATGTGTGTATGTGTGTGTGTGTTATGTGTGTGTGTGTGTGTGTGTGTGTGTGTGTGTGTGTGTGTGTGTGTGTGTGTGTGTGTGCGTGCGTGTATGTGTGTATGTATGTGTATGTTGTGTGTGTATGCGTGCATGTGTGTGTATGTTGTGCGTGTATGTGTGTATGTGTGTGTGATTTGTGTTTTTGTCTGTGTCGTTGTCTGAATGTCTGTGTTTGTGACTGTGCTGGGTATGTACAATGTGATTAAATTATTGTCTTAGGTATTAATGAGTTGCCTTTCTCCGTAAAGACATACTTCACAAATAAATAATCAAGAAGAACTTCCACAATGTCAAATAGGAAAACATTATTATCACATGTATCTTGTTATACTTTATGACATTTCAAATACAAATAGACTAATCACCATATCTTTCCATTGAATTTAGAGCTAGTTTCTCCAGAGTGATACTCAGATTATTGATTGAATTTTAGGTTGAGACTCATGTACACGTCCTTGCTAATCAGAAACACATCTGGACTTTATTCCAATCGTATCAGTTCGCCGAAAAACAATCGCAAACTAGTTCCCTTCTTCGCTAAGTTACGATCTACTCCAGACGAGGAATGATAAAGGGATGAGCTAAAAATTAGTTTTGCGGTGATAGATAACCCTACTGTCAAACGTCAAACATGAATACATCTGGTACCCCCTCCCCTCCCCAACTCTCCACTCTACATGCTCTTGAGTAACAGAGCAATGTTAGCGTTTTTTTAATCAACCACATTAACGTACGCCGTACGAAATGTCATACATTCAAGATGGCTGCCAGTAAATGTCAAAGTAGAGGGCACTCCTGTTCAAATGATCAAGGCGTGTATGCAGGCGTCTGCTCCGCCGGTAGATAGTTATGAAATCCGGGTTTGTATCGAGGGTGGCTGGACCGGGAAAGGGGGGGGTAGGGGAACAAATCCCCGCCCCTACCCCCCCCCCGCGAAAAAAAAATCTTGAAGAAAAGTTTATTGTGCCCCTTATTCATTAGTGCACATACTGAGGGAAATGACACATTATATCTCTCCCTGAAAGCGATTTTTTTTTTCAAATGTATTTAATGTTTATTGTTTATTCTTATTTTTGTTCCCCTCACGGAGCACGTCATACAGTTTAGGAAAGACACAAAGTGTGTAAATCATTCAACGAAGGCGCACATTTTGTGTCTAAAGAGCAATTGGCCTATCATTGTAGCCCTCAGGAAATGCAAAAATTGGGCCCTCGCCCACTTTTTGCCTCAAAGTAACCCCCCCCCCTTGTGTGCCTAAACAGCATTCAGCTTCTCACTGAGTGCTCATTAAGTGCTATCGGGTGAGGCCAAAATTGGGTTTTCCTCTCTTTTTCCTCCGGTAACCCCCCCCCCCTCCCTTATTTTTCAGGACTTCAAAGGATTTTGGTCTGTTCTTTAGTGGCCTCACGGGTGGCGATAATTGGGTCCTCCCTCACGTTTTGGCCCAATAAATCCCTAGTATGTTTTTGCAACCCCCATTGAAAACGTGTTTCGCCGCCCCTAGTTTGTGTCGGCATTTAATACTTAGTACTGGTATCTTCCAGGGGCCAGCGAAGACGAGTGCGGTTTATGGTGAAGTCATTAGCAAGAAATATTGCCCTGATGATGTCATTCTTGACACAGATTTCGTAAATCAAGTTATGATGTCAGAACGGTGACGTATAACATGATAGCTTGGGTATACTGTGTAAAAAAATATAAGGATGACAGGGTAGCTTAATTTGAGCAGGGTTTATGTAAAAGATTATAATAATTAGAATTGAAGAGCTTCGTTGCAAATGGTCTGAATCACTTTACACTCAAACTGGGTTATTAACATCGACACATTTACCACCTACATATCTAGCGATAGTATAACATTAAACTGAAATTACACAAGGAAGTGCAAAATATCTCGGGGTCTATTTTCATTGTTCGAAAGGCGTGTGAACAAACTCGGGCATTGTTCTCAAAAGTTACGCAATTGGACTTTTGGCCTATTTGCAATTACATTCTTTAATCTATCACGGTAATTTTACAAAATACTCTTGGATATGACCATGATGACTGTGCGTTATATCCAACTGTCAATAATACAAATGAAAACTGCAATAATCAGCTTCTCTCAGAAGTTAACCAATTTAATGAATACGAAAAAAATTGTTCTGGATACCTTTTTAAAAAGAAAAATCGAACCGTCTAGTTTCTGGCTAACTCGCCTGAATTTAAGCCTGAAACCAAATTTAAATCTTCTTTAAATGTCTGTTAAAATGCTGCAAAAGCCAAAGTAAAATTCCCAGATTTCACGTTCTACCCTAAAGATGGCGTCCCCGCTGCAATTTAAGAGCATGATTCTTAAAAGCGCCAAACTCAACGTTTATCAAAAGATGAGTTATTACCATCCTTACATTAACCTTACACTGCCTGGCTGTGCTTATCCAGTTACAGTTTACAGTTATAGTATTTGGACTCTAATTACGTCAAATTATCGAGAATATTAGTTCCATTTTTCCAAAGGCGAACTCGAATAAGATCACGTCTCTTTCTCCAAACCCATCGAAGTGGAGTTACCGCCTTATGATTGTTGGGGAGATGAGTTCAGACTTATGGCACTTTCCAACGCGGAAGGAAAAGGTCACATGACCCTCTTGCCCTGGTAGCTTGGACGGCGATGTGATGGACACGTGATAATCACGAGATGTGGGGGGTCGCCAGGCTGCACTCGACGAGCACCCCGGGCCTACGTCATCAATGTTGATGTAACGACATTATTCGAATACCTGACGCGAGGAGTTGTCATTGCTCTTTGCAAGATGTCTTGGAAACAATACTTGAAGTTTAATCAAGAAGTAGATGACAAATTGCAAAGCATTACAAGAGTGGAGTAAAGAACAATAACACACACACCCAAACAAACTTCCTTCCCAGAGTAAAACTTAATAAAGCAATACAACTCGTAAATGATAAATAGATTTTTCAGAAAGAAAAATTAACTCCACGCTATCGGAATCAAGAATTTAGTAATAACTTTCATCAAGACATATTATGTTTCCGTGGTCTAGGCTCTTGTTACTTTATTTCCCCTTTTCTAAATTGATTACTTTGATGTCCATCTCCAACACAATGCCTATTGACATAAATGTGTGTTTGTTGGTCTACCATTCTTAAGATTTTGTTATTTTACTTTTCATTTATTTCAGACGACGCACTCGATGAAGAAGACGAACCAGGTAAGTTTTTATCTCCCATCATTTCATCCCATGATGATTTCTTTTATTTAAGGTTTTTCGTTTTGACAGTTTAGATAAACTTGAATTAATATATATCTTTATTAGAAATGATACATGAAATGCTGGGGTTTTTTTCAGATTAATAAAAATATCACGAAAAATTTTTATTACGAAATGTGTGTCAACCAGTCAGTTTGTATAAATATCTTACCAGTAGTTTGGGTAACACAAAGAGAATATGTAAAATGAAAATTGGAACTTACTGACATCTTCGCAAAGCAAAAAATATTACCATCTCAATGAACATTTGGAAGGAAAATTACTCCAGACGGGAGATGATTTTGTTGATATTCTAACTCCTATTCATTCGGAATGTCAACTAGATTTAATAACATCATTACAGACAGCTGTATGAAAACTTGATATAGTGGCAACTATCTGGTAGGAGGCAGATGGTCGTTAATTCAGTATCCTATGAGAACCTGAAGGACGCTATCGCTGTACAAAGTCAATCGCGTTAGTGCCCATGTGGTACTCAACGGATACGAAGTTAACGGCCTTCTGGCTGTCAACTTTTTTACCGGATGGATTAGAGAGTGATACCGTTACGTCAATTCAAATTTAACACAATGAGACGAATGAATGAATGATACCGAACTGCAATACCTGGGATGTTAAATTTAACGCCCATGGTGTTGCACAATATACCCTCCCTACTCAAAAGTATTGCAACATACAATATAACGCATACATTTTACGTTGAAGGGGTCTTTCTAAAATGATGTCCTAACTCCGTTTATTATTAGAAAATTACAATTTAAAAAAATATATATCAATGAATATACTTTCTCGTTCCTTCTCCAAGGCGGAGAGATTATCAAATGCAAGCGCGCCCAAGACAGAGGGGATGGAACATAAATTGTAACCCTTTTTTTGCTCCCCGTAGGGGTGGGGTGTTAATTAACACTAGCATCGCAATTCGGTTTCAGATTACCAATGAAACGGTTTTAATGGCTTGGAAAGACTTCCAGCAAGCAAAAAATGTCACTATGATCCTCTGAAGGGGTCTCAGAAGGAAGACCACGCCCCTCGAAGACGAAAGTGACCTCCTATCTTCATAAGACAGTGGTAAGGAGGAAACGCGCCATATTTTAAACAAGACCTCTTAAGATATAATTTCTTACTCTTGTTCTATTCTAAAGGCAGTTTACTATTGTAAACATCTTAGAATTTACTGTCATGAGACTTCTCTGTACACTGGATATAATGATGCGAAGAAAAAGTCATCATCTTTTATGAGTAGCCTTATCCTCCTTGTCACTATCTTATGAAGATAGGAGGTACTTTTGAGTAGGAAGGGTAGATACCAGACGTGGTGTAATACTCTAATACCACGAGTGTTTTTTTAACACCAACGAATTATTTCAAACACCAAGAGCATTGGCTTTAACACAATGGATGTGGAAAAATCAACACTTTTCCGGTATTCATATTGTGCAACTCCCTTGGTGTCAATTGAAACACCCTAGTTTTTGCAGTGAGCAGTTTCCTCCAACGTCCTTGCCCTACGTTCTCGTGGCTCTCTTGGACAAAATAAAATAAGAACGTTATGACATCCAGGGGAGATGATTTGTAACCCGACCAGCTCTTCATAGCAACTCCTCCTAGCAACGGGTGACGTACAAAATGTCACTGGGATGGGGGACGATACTTTTCACCCACAGGGAGTATTCCTGGTAGAGCGTTATTAAATCAACGCGGATGACATTACTTGTCCGCGTTGTTGTTGTTGTTGTTGTTATCATTACTTAAGTGAGCTGGTAACAACTTTTATAAAACTGAAGTGTCACAAACTTCTGCTAGTCCATGCTATCTAAGCACTTTTAACAAATGATTTCAATTAGATGCGGTGTTGTATTTTAAAACTTGAAGCTAACTTTTCTTTTTCTTTTTTTTAATCAATTCTACATAGAGATGAACTAAATTTCATCCACAAAGGACTGAAACACTGAAACTTTCAGGCAACTCCTGATATTTCAACTGATATTTGAATGTGTTTTAATGAACGAAATTTGAAATAAATGTATTTGAATTGAATTGAGCACTCGAAAATTAAAATCTATTAACCCACTTACGACTCAAAATAGTGCTAGGTGAATGGTTAATCACTTTATCAACGTTTCGTTTCGGATTTACACATTTCTTTATAATTCTTGTCATATTGTGTTCCTATGCATAGTGCACTAATCGTCGTAGTACAAACTATTTCAAAATTGTTCGTAACATTATACCAACGAACATGCTGTTGTTCCTATAATACCAATGATATCATTATTGGCAGTTGCCAACACAATTCGAGATAGTAAAGGCCGATACAAACATCGATGAAACGCATATTTCCCTGTTTTATTCTAAATACCTGGATGATATAGATGTATAATATGTCATATATATTGTTTATTCACCATTGCAATCGCGGTAGCTACAGACATATTTGGACAATTATGCCATATGTTCATTCGTTTGTTCGCATGGGATAGAATCATAATAATTCATTGTGCGTATCTACTTGAATTTTGCGTTGTGAGAGATTGGTAGCTGTTCTAGTTATATTTTATCATATGAATAGAATCGTTCATATATAATA
>JZLH01S0472800.1:59519-90083 GCA_001188425.1 Eucidaris tribuloides
ATTCTAAATATCTGGGTGATATAGATGTATAATATGTCATATATATTGTTTATTCACCATTGCAATCGCGGTAGCTACAGACATATTTGGACAATTATGCCATATGTTCATTCGTTTGTTCGCATGGGATAGAATCATAATAATTCATTATGCGTATCTACTTGAATTTCGCGTTGTGAGAGATTGGTAGCTGTTCTAGTTATATTTTATTATATGAATAGAATCATTCATATATAATAGGTAATATTCCTATCAGGGGTCTTAAAGGCAAAGTTCACCCTGGCATCAAGTTGGTTTGAATAAAAGCAGAACAATGAGAGAAACATATTAATGAAAGTTTGACGAAAATTCATCTAGGAATAACAGAGTTGTGAAGTTTCAAAGTTTTCATTTAGTGACGTCACATGGGAGCAGCTCCCCATATGCCATGTGATATAAATTTCATAAATTGTCATTTTGTAATGGTTCATGATAATTAAATAGGAGTTTTTCATAGAAGTCTGTGTAAAATAATGTTTCTGGTAATATATTATATGCAGAGGTAAAATCAGTTTCAAATTTGTGAAAAAACGGCACTTTTGTGGAATTTTTATCACATAACATATGGGGAGCTGCTCGCATGTGACGTCACAAAATGAAAACTTTGAAATTTCATAACTCTGTTATTCTTTGGTGGGTTTTCACCAAACTTTCACAAATATGTTTCTCTCATTGTTCTGCTTTTATTAAAACCTACTTGACTTCAGGGTGAACCTTGCCTTTAATACATGTCATATCATTGGCGTATATTATTTGTGGAAATCAATCTCTGAATTGAATTTTACGTTCACATATGCAGCAATCTACTGGTAATTCCTCCGAGCTACTGAGTACATTTGAAATGAAATTCCAAACAAATAACAATGAAATGACATGAACATTTTTTCTGCTCCAAAAGAGATTTCCCTGCTCCTCCTCCTTATGGAATCGAGTACCTATTTTACGATTGGTGCTGTGAAAGTCACATGTGATCAAATGTTCCGCAATGTTAGATAATCATCATATATAGCTGTGACATACACATTCATTAATTGCTTTTAATATGTTTCATAATAATTCTATTCAGTTTTCATATTCACTGGCTAGTTAGCAAAATATTAATGAAGATGCCATTATAGAGCGTCAACAAAGCCTTGTAGCCAAACATTTTGATGATACTTAACCTATATACATAATTATTTTGGTCTTTCTCTTGTCCAGATGAAGCAGCATTCGAACCACGTGACGTGAAGGTCCAATCTAAAGATGTTAAACAATTCTATGAAATTAGGGAAGAATTGGGAAGGTGAGTTTCACGACTTGTATTTGTCTATGTCAAGTGTTCTGACTCGTTAGTGTAAGCAGCTCACCATCAGCAATCAGTATTTTCCTTGCCCAATTCGAGTCAATCATAGTCAACATAATCAAATTAAGAATGAATACATTCGTCATAAACACGAGGTAAATTATGACCACAGTTGTGTACTTTCAACATTGCTCAAATACCCTCATCCCAACTCACTCCCAGGATACTGATCGAACTTTATATTGAGAGACTAAGTTCATTTGTGATCGGAATGATTACTTCAATAATATGGTGCGTAAAGCTATGAACACTGGGTCAATCTTATGTGCTGCATTTGTAAATTATCCATTAACCTTATACTATGGAGCTTTATGCTCATGCACTACAATCAACTTAATACAGCTGGTTAAATACATATAGCCTATATTATCAAGAGTAAACTTTACTGAACTTTCACCTTCATTTGGCCAAAAAATAATAACAAATCTTCCTTTTTACTTACGCAATTATATTTATGATTGTTTCTGGCATCCGCGTTGAATATATTTGATATCTTTGTTGTCTGAATTTCAGAAAACTAGACCAATTATATAGAATGAATCATAATTTTGTTGTTATTTTTTCCCTTTGGAAATTGATATTATGAAATAATCGAACTCAAAATGTACATTGACCAATGAAACTCAGCTACTGTATTAAACACGTGTGCAGTAACCTCATTCGAGCTAAAAGCATGATAATTTCTGTTTATGCTTGTTTGCAAATGCATGGAAATATTTCAGGTACAAACACACGATCACACAAACAAGGATACATGTATTTGATGTTATATTTAAATCAGACGCATACATGGCATTAAATTTATTACTATAACTTTGTTGCGTTTATTTCATTCTTAGGGGAAAGTTTGGTACTGTAAATAAATGTGTCGAGAAGAAAACGAAGAAAATATTGGCAGCAAAATTCATCAAGGCAGAAAGGCCGGACGACAAAAAAGAAGTAAGCTTTATTTCATTGCCTAACGTACGTTGGCACTAATGACATAATTTGTGACAAATAAAAACATATGTATATAATAAAAATGATACTACTTCTACTGCTACTGCTACTACTACTACTACTACTACTACTACTACTACTACTATTACAACTACTACTAGTACTACTACTACTACTACTACTACTACTACTACTACTACTACTACTACTACTTCTACTACTACCACCACCACTACTACTACTACCCCCTAGTAGTAGTAGTAGTCTACTATACTACTACTACAACTACTACATATTACTACTGGTATTACTACACACCGACCACTAACTACTACTACTGTTGATGATGATAATAATGATAATAAATAATAATAATAATAATAATAAATAATAATAATTATCGTCATTATCATCATCATCATCACCATCACCAATTATTATCCCCATCATCAATCATCACCATCACCATTATTATCCCCATCATCATCATTATCACATGAAGAAGAAGAAGAAGAAGAAGAAGAAGAAGAAGAAAGAAAAAAAGAAAAGAAGAAGAAGAAGAAGAAGAAGAAGAAGAAGAAGAAGAAGAAGAAGAAGAAGAAGAACGTATTCGAATTTTTAGTTCAAATGATATTAACAAGAAGCTTTGTTTGTCAATCATTGTATAGGTACTGTAGTAAAACAAAAAAATCATAATATGTAAAAGAAGACACAAGGTCTGCGCTGTCTCACTATCGAATTTTTGGGTCACTTTTACCCATTTTTTTCTTCGTCAAGGTCGAGCACGAGATTGAAATCATGATGATTCTGCAGCACCCCAAACTACTTCAGTTGTACGATGCATTCGCCACCGGCAGTAATATGGTTATGATACTGGAATAGTGAGTATCCATCATTTATCTCACACACCTGCATGTTATCAACGTATACACCCATGCTCATAATCATGGAACATTTTGTAAATTCTTGAGTTCTTTCTCCTATATCGTCCAAAATTTTCAAGACAAGGGTTTATTTCACAAAAACGCAGTATGTGAATTGTTTTGATTGAGATGACTAAAGTAAAAACTAAAATACGTTTGAGCGCAATAACAATTATATATTTATTTTTCCAAAAATCCACAAAAAAATCATGAACAAGTATTACATTAAAGTAATCAAAACACACACACAAAACTGATAAATTTTAATCTAATGTCACTTATCATTAAATTAACATCAGAATTGTCTGTTACATGTCTAATAACGCGCGTAACCACCACGTGACTCAACAACAACCCTGAATACCGCCATTTCTAAACACACGTTTTAGCGTCTAGTCGAACGCTTAAAAATGCTCAGCAGTCCTGACATACTTAGATTATAAATGTTTCACCTGGGGTGAGCAAATATTAATCCCAGGTGTAACGTTCACGGAAAAAATGACAACTTATAAAATGTCTCTCAAATATTCTATAATTATGAGCATGAGTGTATATAGGCCTACGTATGTCCATCAAAATATGGTAATATAATTCACGCGATCATTAAAATGATCATTGTTATATGCCTGATTATTTATCTAAAATGAATGCCTGAATAAAATGCTGTAATCATTTTCCTATTCATATGATTTGGTTTTTTTTTCAATTTATTTCCTTTCGTTTCAATTAATTGGTTTCTGCATTTTTTCTTTTTCCAAATGTACAAAGTAAAAAAAAAAATCACATCACACAATGACAATATTCGGTTTTTAAACACAAAGTAACCAAGTATATAGATTTATAATTTAATTCAACAGTTATGTAATTTTGTTTAGCATACTGCAATGGAAAAATATCAATATTAAACATATTTATTATTATTCATCTGTTTTATTCCTCGTCAGAACAAACAAGGCAATTACATGTGCAGTACAATATGACAGAATTATAAATAATTGAATGATATAAGGACACATATAATTTTCCTCGTTTATACAATTTCGTTTTGAATTTGTATCTTTCTCTCTCTTCAGTGTGTCGGGAGGAGAGTTGTTCGAACGTGTAATTGACGAGGAATTTGAATTGACAGAATCCGTGGTTGTTTTTCTCATGAGGCAAATCTGCGAAGGTGTCAGGTTTATGCATGAAAAGAAAGTGCTCCATCTAGATATGAAGGTAAGAAATACAATCGTGGGCGGTTACAGCCCGATAGACCGTACGTAAAATGTATACCCGATAGACCGGAAACACGATAGACCAAAGGCCCAGAAGACCGAAGGCCCGATAGACCGAAGGTTCAAATGACTGGAGACTCGATAGACCGAAGGTTCGATAGACCAAAGGTTCACATGACTGGAGACTCGAAAGACCAAAAGTCAGATAGAACGAAGGCTCGAATGACTTGGGACCTGATAGACTGGAGACACGATGAATTGAATATCCGAAAGACCAAAGGTCTGATACACAGAGAGCTCGGTTGACTGAAGACCCGATTGACCGGAGATTCGGAGCAAAGGCCCGTTTGACCTAAGGCTTGAATGACAGGAGACCCGAATAGACCGAAGACCGGATAGACTGGATATCCAAAAGTGCAAAGGTCCGGTAGACAGAGGTCTCGATTGACTGAAGATACGATAGACCGTAGACCCGGACGGAAGGTAGAATAACTGGAGACCAAATAGACCGAAGACCCAAAAGACCTGATAGACCGTAGACCCTATATTGACCGTAGACTTGATAGACCGGAGATACGTTTAGACCAAACGTTCGATTGTGACAGCGGTCGCATAGACCGAAGGCCCGATTGACCAAAGGTCTGATGAACCGAAGACCTGATAGACCAAAGGTTCGATAGACCGTAGACCCTATAGACCGAAGGTTCGATAAGCCAAAGACCCGATAGACCAAAGGTTCGATGTACTGTAGACCCGATTAGCCGAAGGTTCGATAAACCGAAGACCCGATAGACCGCAGGTTCAATAAACCGAAGACCCGATAGACCGAGTGCTCGAAAGACTGGATACCCGATAGACCAGAATAGGCCGATGACCCGATAAACAAAAGGGCTGATGTACCGAAGGTCCTTCTTCTTCTTGCGTATGAGGCCATCTGCTTCACCACATTACAAAGTTGCCGCAACCAGTTCACGGTGGCACACCTGGGGTGGCACAGCTTGGGTTGGTGAGGTCCGGCCCCCATGTGGACCAAGCGTGGTGCATTCGGACATGATGTAACCCGACGTCATCTGAGGAACACCATATAGTCATGCTGCTGAAGGTCTAAGGCCCCAGTGATACATGCTGGCGTTGAAACGGCTGACCCCGGTACGCAGACGGTTCAGAATGACCCATTCTTTGCAAGTGAGATCGGCTCTCGATTGACTGTAGGTCCGACAGACAGAATACACCACAGACCAAAGGCCTGATTGGCCGAAAGTTCAATAGACTGAAAATACGGAGCGTTTCACTTTGTACCGTCGTAACCAGGTAAAAGCACCTAGAAATGTTGCTTATGTATACATGCCTGAACCTTCTTTGGGAGGAGGAACGTGCCCCAATGCTCCCACAAGTATTACTTTTTTTACTTTATTCTGTGAGGAATATACAGAGATAGTGACTTTCAAACTTTTGGTCTATCGAGCCTTCGTTCTTTCGGACCTTTGGTATGCCGGGGTGATTTATGAGTAAAATTTCACCGCATTGGCCTGTTTCATGTCTTGCGTTTACAAAGCTCTCAAATAACGCCAAATAAATTGATTGAAATAAATTTTGTACAACGTATACGAATAAATTATTTGACTTCTTAAAGGACAAGAGACAACTCCTTGGGCTCTTCCTGTACGCTCCAGGAGACGACACTGCGTTCTATCAAAATGTTCGGCTTTTCACAGTTTTCTTCTACAGCATTACATTCTCAAGATTTTACATTTAATACGTAAGTACAATTCGGTCTACCCAATTATTATGAGACTAGATTAATTTTCTCTCAGAGTTTCAATCACACATTTAAATAGTATCTATGCATGAACAACCCAAGTTACCTTGTTAATTCGAATTTTAAGTATATTTGCTGATATTTGACCTGATTTGCTTACACATAGAATGGAATTACCATATTACAAAGATTTATTTTTATCATTTTATAGGTGTAGTATGGTGTGGTATTTATTTTCCGTCAATCAAAACGTTACAAGTAAGTAGATTCCTTAAATAATATTAGATTTCCCTATATATATGTTACTTACAGAAGTAACGTCATCAGCCTATTTGAGTCTTTGTATTCCTCTGGAAGATGGACCATAAAGACACAAAATTAACTAAATTAATCTGGGTATAACTCAGATGATCGCACGGTTTTATTCACTTATCCATGTTCTGTCTCTTGTACTTATTCCCAGCCAGAGAACATTCTGTGTGTAAGAAAAAACAGCAACAAAATCAAAATTATCGACTTCGGTCTGGCGCAGAAATACAATAAGGACCTGAAAGTGTCATGTGGTACGCCTGAGTTCCTGGCGCCTGAAGTAGTATCATACGACCCCGTTAGCTACACGACAGACATGTGGAGCGTGGGTGTTATTTGCTATGTCTTGTAAGTATACATTTGTTATAAAAAAAAATAGGTAACATATATATAAAAGATCAACCGGTGCTAAGATTCGTCAGTTGTCCAGTAAAAGGGCCCTATTATGTTCCCGGGAAAAGGACCTTAGCACTAAATTGTCTCTAACTTGAAAACCATTGGCTCTTTTCACATGAAATCAAAGTATTGTGATATTTTTTATCCTTCTGCCAATCTGCTTATTGCAAATTTTAAAATAAAGCAGTAATCTCAAAAATAAAAAAAACTGTTCTGGCCGTTCTGCTGATTATGCTATAGGGCCCTTCTGCCCGACAGCCGACAAATTATCTCCACTTGGCCCTTATTGTGGCCAATATTATTTTCTTTAAATAAAAACCGTAATGGATACTCAACAACCCGACATTTTGTCAGTGTACAAGCGTAAAATAAACTCCTCAAAAAAGTTTGGAACTCTGAGTTTGATCGATCATTTCTCTCTTTCCCTATTAGTAATTAATGCATGCTTGGTACCATCAAAAAGAGTATTTAATTTTCGTTAAAATGATACCCTACTGGTTATAGTTATGTCATCGGAGAAAGGGCAATATTTTACAATATGGGATTAAGTATAAATTAAAAAGCTGAAAAATGAACACCGGTTGTCATGAAGAATCAATAAACATGATAAAGAGCATGTTCTTTTGTTTGAAGTAATGTCTTTTCTTCTGAGCTGGTCAGCCATGAATGCCAATTTTAATAGGAGCCCCTGCCACTTTATGTGTTTGACTTTCAGATTGAAGGATTCGAGTCCTATTTTTACCCTTATATCTGTTTCATTGTTTGCTTGTGCACACTTTTGTTTGAATCCATGTTAACGTTGAAAGGATAACAACCAATTTGACACTGGGAATCTTACTCGTCAACAGGTAAAAATTAAGTGACTTGCCGAACTTGGGTCATTTTGCCAACCCTTTAATCTCAAAGCCGTAAAAAGAATAAAGTGGCAGGTGCTCCTACTGAAATTGGCATTCATGGCTGACAAGCTGAGAAAAAAGACATAGCTCCATACAAAAGAAATTTTCATTACTCTTCATGATCACTAGTGTTCATTTTGCAGCTTTTCAACTTACACCTTCTCCCTTATTTAGAAAAATACCCCTTTTCTGATAGCATAATCCTAACAAGTATGGAATTTAAAATTGAAATTAATTTTAAAGAAATTAGACAATCTTTCGGATGGTACCAAGTATGCATTGATTACTTCTTTAAAAAAAAACGGGGGAGAAATAATCGATTAAAGTAATATTTCTAAACTTTTTTGAGTTTATTTTATACAAATAAGAGCAAAATGCCACACAAGACGGTTTCGTATTAATGTTTATATTCAAAGTATTGTTGGACGTATTGAGAAGCTGTAACATCGTAACTTTGGTAGAATCAGTAATAAGCAGGCAGGTGAAAGGAAAGTATCCAAGGATATTTCTAATTTTAAAAAAATATATAGGTTACAAAAGTCCTTAATAATAATACTTTGCAAACCAAAAAGGGAGATTTTTTTCTGAATTAAAAAAAAAAGACTTGACGAACAGTCAGTGTAAAAATCAGGTAAATCCTTTCCACTGAGGGTTCTTTGCAAAAGGGTGAATGTGTTTGTTGTAGGGAGGGGCCGTGCAGTAAATCAGTAATCAATCAATGAATTAATCCATTTGAATTTTTTTTTCAACCAATCAACCCATCAATCAATCGACCTATCAATCAGTCTATCAAACTATCTCTTTATCTATTAATCAAACTATCAATCAATATATCATTTCCATCTTTCTATCTTTCTATCTATCTACCTACATGTATCTATCTATCTATCTATCTATCTATCTATCTATCTATCTATCTATCTATCTATCTATTATATTATATCTATCTATCCATCTATCTATTTATCAATCTACCTATCTATCAATCTATCTATCTGCCTATCTATCTATCTTTCTATCTATCTATCTATCTATCTATCTATCTATCTATCTATCTATGTATCTATGTATCTATGTATCTATCTATCTATCTATCTATCTATGTATCTATCTATGCACCTATCTATCTATCTATCTATCTATCTATCTATCTATCTATCTATCTATCCATCTAACACTCTATCTATCTATATATCATTCATAGCAACAGTAAGGGCTTACCTAGACGTAACAAAAGTCCGTTTTTTCTATATTCAAGTTATCTTCCTAACTCTCATCCTCTCATAACCCCTTAACCCTTTTTATCAGGAAGTAATGAAATTTATTTTTTTATCGGTCATATCATAATTATCCAAACATGTCAAACTTTTGTTATCGATTTCCAGATTGAGTGGACTGTCACCATTCATGGGAGACAATGAGGGAGAAACAATGAGCAACATCCTCAAGGTTGAGTGGGACTTTGATGACGAGTGTTTCGATGAAATCACCGATGCATCAAAGAATTTTATTGAAAGTCTACTCGTTGAAGATCAAACGTAAGTGATTTTCATTTTTTTCCTCTACATTGCAAGACACTGTGCAGTGCAGACTAGTGATTTCGTCTGATCATTGGTTTAAGTATTAAAAGAATTAACAGATCACAAAGTATGAAGGTAATGGATCGATAATTCAAAAAATCGATAAATTGCGTAAAAAATGCGTCCTTATTTCCAGAGAGATTTACTTGCCTGAAATAAAACATGAAGTTATTAACGATCAGACACAATTTCTTATACGTGTCACATTGTGTGATAAATTCAACAAGATACCTTCAAAATACATCAAGACACCGCAACGAATTGCGGCACACGCCACTTGCTTTTTGACCTACTGATGCGTCACCACTTTTTTCACACCATACTTCTTTTGCTGAATCTTTGAGACGTGCCAACCGTAACGCTGACACTTTCCAACGTGAACTGAAATTACGGCGACAAAGTAGTATGTCGCTTTAACATCGCAAAGATGTATTTTGCGACGTTTCTCCATTGATCACATGACAGACTGCAACAATAACGTCGTGACAGTGTCTCGTTATACTGAACGATGTTAACACGGTATAGAAATGACGTAGATAGCATTGTCGTAACAATTTTCTGGGGTATTTTGATCAGAAGTAAGAGGGGCTATGTAGACATTTAAAATTCGTGATTTTATGATTTACGAGTCTTGGCAAAAGGTAAAGTGGTAATGAGCCCAGGGTTCGTTTTTGTCGAGCCTTCGAAGTGGAGCGAGTCTAAGAGATACTTAGTGCCATCCGTCTGTCATCCGTCCGTAAAGCTGATGAAACTTGAATGACTCTTTGACCAAAAGCCTGTTTGTAACCACACGTGGATGGTATGCCTTACACAGCACTCAATGTTAATTGAGGGCCAAAGGTCATGAATGCAGGTCAAAGATTAAATGGAGTCAAATGTTAAAATATACCTGCATGTTTCTACTGGTTGGTAACTTTGCAAACATTACCCCGTTTATAATCAGACTTGGATTGTACATAACCTGTAGAGACCTCAGTTTTATATTGGGGGTCACAGGTCACGTAACTGTAGGTCAAAGTTTCAATGAGCTCAAATGTTAACGTAATAGGACGAGACATATTATGACTATATTCCAGCGTTCTTGTAAGTTATACATTTATTTTAAACGTTCCCACCAAGGTCGCTACTGGTAAGTGGGAGTTTCCGTAAATTAGGGTATCAATAGATTTTGGTGTTCCATTTACTAAGTGACATTTTGTTTATTTACATTGAACAACGAAGATATGTATTCAAACTGGGAAATTCCATTTTAAATTACAGTATTTGCTTCTAATTTTCAGATTATGAAATATGAAACTTTTTAATTTTATGTATACAATAAGGTGTCGTTCCCCGTGTAAATGGGACACGAAGCCCTGTCACACGAAGTAAATATGGCTAAACGTCTTGTGGTTTTCATGTGCATCAAAACCTTGAAAGTATACGGCATATTGTTCCAATCTAAGGCTTTTGTAATATAATAACTTTGACTGCTTTTTTGTAAGTAGCTGATCGCTTTATAATCGATGCAAGTCATTGGTTCCCCGTGTAAACAATACCCCCAGTTTTTGTGTCCAGTTTTTCGCGTTTACTAAGTGAAACAATGTTTTTTTCTAAGAAACTGAAAGTAAATTGACATGCTAAAGTGCACTGTAATTGCTTTCATACGTAATTCATGCTTTATTGTGCAAAGTTTGTAAAGACATTATATATATAAAAAAACCTTTGAATATTGAATATCCTGTGGTTCTCTGTGGTTCCCCGTGTAAACGAGACAGGACTCCAGATGGTCTTCCGTTTACACGGGGAACCGGAACACAGTTTTATTGCAATATTTTGAGTTTTTGACAGTATTTTTGGCCCATTTGATTGTTATGTAATGAGGAATGGTATTATCATATATTTGTTCAAAATATAATTGCGATCCTTTTTAAATTGTTGTCCCTTTTTCTCAAAATGTCACACAAGTTGGTACCTAATTTACGGAAACACCCAAATGCGTGTTGACGTCAACGGTACTTCTAGCACTAGTTTTTGTGTGTGTGCTTTGTTTCAACAGATCAAGACTGACCGCTATTAAATGTTTAGAACATGACTGGCTCAAGAAGGAAATCAAAGGTACTGGTGCTGCTATCTCGAAGGCCAGGCTGAAGAAATATATCATCAAGAGGCGATGGCAGGTTAGTACTAGTTTAATTGAACTTTTTGTCCCACCCAACACTACCCCCCCCCCCCCGGGCCGGTTAAAGGCAAGGTCCACCCTGACGTCAAGTTCCTTTTAATAAAAGCAGATCAATGAGAGAAACATATTAGTGAAAGTTTGGCGAAAATCCAACAAAGTATAGCGGAGTTATGAACTTTCAAAGTTTTAAATTTGTGACGTGACATGCGAGCAGCTCCCCCATTGCCATGTGATATAAATTCCATAAAAAGCCATTGTCTCGTAAAATTGAAAATTAGGTAACCTGTGTATTCAGTATATGATTAGAAACATTATTTCATACATGTTTCTATGAAGAAAAAAAACCCATTCAATTATCCTAAATCATTAAAAAGTTCATAACTCCGCTATTCTTTGGTGAATTTTCGCCAAACTTGCATTAATATGTTTGTATCATTGTTCTGCTTTATCAAAATCAACTTGCCGTCAGGGTGGGCCTTGCCTTTAACCACATATGCTTGTTCCAGATTCTTAGAGATACCCCCTTTACGTCGGGAAATTGATTAAGATTTTGATCCCCTATTACGGGGTTTTGGAAGGGAAGCTAGCAACATTATCCAATATAATGAAGGAAGAGTGCCGAAAATAACCCTATTTAGTACCATGTTTTCTGGATTATTTAGGAAAGATTTGAAAAATACCCCTAATAAAACATATATCGGGTGTAAATGCTACAAAAACTGTTTCAACGATTTTTCGGGATTTTTCCCGAGCTGAGCCCCTAAAATATACTCCTTTCCCAAAGAAATCGGGAACGCGCGCTTGCGGTATACAGTTGACCACCTGAATGGAGAGGCCGGGACCTTTTGCCACTTCAAAATGCGTATTTTTTCACCCTTTTAATGTTCATCTGTTGCGGGTTTTTTTATCCATTTAATTTTATCCTTTCTATTTTTCATGTTTACACTTTGCATTGTTATCATTCCTTCCATGTTCATGTTTTTCATTTTTGTAATGTCCATCATTACTTCCTTTTCATCTTCTACAAGTATATTTTAGTCACCATTTCATATCGATTTGCATTTGTTTCATCTTTTGCATTTATATCTATTGCACCCATTGTGCTTTTTTTATACTGAGCCTTTTCGTCCTTTTTCATATTTGTAATACATCCTTCTCAGATGATTCATGCACATCCCTTAGTATTTTGAAATTCATAGTTTGCGCCCTGTCCATATTGTTTCATGTTTATCAATGCGATCTTGCTAAACCTCTCAGTTTTGGAAATCAGAATCATTTCACGATACTGTCGTGAACACAATCCTTTCTGCATAGTAAAAGAATCAATTTTTACATCTCAGTTACTCCACATTTCCTGGTGTCAACTTAAAGAAAAACAATCTCATGACAGCTCTCCTTCACTTTTAACTAAGGTCAATTGTCAAATCTCGTGTTTCGGGGAAAATATTCAGCTGTTTCTTTACCCATTTGTATTTTTTGTTTTATTTTTCCTACAGAAAGCAATAAATGCAGTCAGAGCCATGATACGTGTAAAACGCATTGTGTAAAACGGCGTGCCCGTGTGCAGCAAATTAACGTGCAGAGACTGTGCATCGCTTTTAGGAGTTTTACAGTGGTTGCTATGGAAACAAGAACAACATTTACGTCAAATCATGAGACCATTCTCGCCTGTGAGGACATCTTGGTGTCAAACGTCAGTCACACGGGGTAAATGTGTTTTGGCAAAGTGTTTTGCCTGGCTGGTTATCTACAAACCACTAAAGACAGTATTTCATTTCGATTAATCATATCAACCTACTCAACACTCGGGATGAAATCTGTCCTTTTGGATGTTTCCAGTGGTATAAACATACCTTTTGTAGAAATTTATAGAGGAAAACTAAGCTATCATAGATGCCTTAGTGAATCTTAGTGACCAGTTTTTGCAATTTACGGAAAAACATATATGTAATGTTTCATGTTCAACAGTTGTATATCATTAAAACGTCCTATACAATACGTTACCAAAACGCTGGAGGATATGGTCCTTAACCTAATGAGGTTTAACGAGGCGATTTGTAAAACAAAGGATACTGCACGACGATACAAACCCAGATCATATAACAACTTAATCTCGTCTACAGGTGAATTAGGCACCAAAAGTTCCAATAAGATACAACGTTATCATTAATAGTGGTTTGAAAAGTACGAGAGAGGCGATGATACAAAAGAAATAATAAAATTTAATGGAATTTCATGCCAAGGTCATATAGTACCAGTGAGTGGGACAGTTTATTGAGAATATTGAAATTAACATGAAGTGAAGAAATATAAATGTTTGAAATAACATGATCATTTCCGTGTAAAGACCCTTAATGCTAACTATTATTTGCAAAGTAGGTTATCAAATACGGTTAATAAATGAAAAGACATAATATACCCATTTTTAGGCTTTCTTTTCACGGGGCTTTCATACAAATCAGTTTCATTCACTCTTTTTGGACAAAGTACTCCTGTTGTTTAAAGACATGCAAGTTTCGATTGAGATGATAGGCTCATAATTATAATTTTACCATATTGTATCTAAGATGACGTGGTGAATGAATCTGTTAGATTTCATAACGCACAAACGAAAAGTTCCAAGGTAAGAGAAGTTTGAGATCTGTTAAAATGACACTGGTTACATCTAAAGTTTTGACAGGTACATATCAAGGCTTTTGTTGTTGCTTTTTTAATACATTATGTAAATTGTAAACTCATGGATGTGTCGCCTTCGCATTTGGAATTGATATTTTGTGGCAGAAACGGTGGTTTGATACATATGAATAACAAAAATGTATGAAATTGGGAATTTAGACAATGCGAAAAACTTCAGAACTGTTGGTCTTGAACATAGGTATGCGGTGTGTTGAAAAAAAAAATTATAGAAAAGTGAAAATGAACTTCCAACGAGATACAGTGAAAAACATATCGAAAAACAGTTCGTGTTGTTTTCACTCATAAATAATTCAATACTCTGTTAAAATGCCCATGGTGTACTACAAATTCTTTTGAATAATACACGCTTGTGTCAGGACTGCGGATTATAATAAAGTCTGTTTGACTTTTTTCATGACATGGAAAATGTCATAAAGTGTAATTATTTAGTAACTCGCAAAGAATTTTCAGTTGAGTGATTGATACTGTTTTATCACATTTTGGTCATCTGTTTGCGAGGACGAACACACACCCATACACGCATACAAATATTTTATAAAAGAATTATTTATTACAACTCCAGCGCCAGGAAATGTAATAAAAATTCAGTTTAAATACATACACTCATGCTAATAATTCTGGAATATTTTAGAAAAATTGTAGAAGTTGCCATTTTTCCGTGAACGGTACATCTGAGATTAATATTTGCTCACCCCAGTTGAGACAATTATAATCTAAGTATTTCAGGAATGATGGGCATTTTGTAGCGTCCGACTCGACACTAAAACCTGTGTTTATAAATGGCGGTATTGTTGTTGTTGAGTCACGTGGTGATTACGCGCGTTTTTAGACTTGTAACAGATAATTCTGATGTTAATTTAATGATAAGTGACATTAGATACAAATTTATCAGTTTCGGACGATTGTTGTTTTTTCAATTACTTTAATTTGATAATTTTTTTCATGATTTTTGTGGATTAAAAAAATAAATATATAATTGTTAATGCGCTTAAACGTATTTTAGTTTTTAATTTAGTCATCTCATAAAATCCAAAAATTGCTTCACATACTGCGTTTCTGTGAAATAAGCACTCGTCTTCAAAATTTTGGACGATATAGGAGAAAGAACTTAAGTATCAACCAAATATTCCATAATTATGAGCATGAGTTTATGAAGCGTAGGTAAATCAGTTAAATAAGATCGTCATAGGATTAATCAGTTGCAGTTGTCGCATGGAATATTAATAAATCATCGCACCTCACGTAATTAATTTATCATTGTCGTGTTAGTATCTGATAAATTCATGAAACCGATATGAATGTTTCTTTTAACTAATTAGTTTGATAACTATCCCCTTTAAAAGAAAACCCCTGACGTTGCACAATATTTGTTCAAAGGACAAGCCGAATGGTTTTAATAAAATCGATAAATCACTCTTGGCATGTATTGATGTTCCAAAACATTGTCTTAGAATGAGGTCTGATCCCATTTCAGATTGCTCGAAATAGCACCTTTAAAATGGAAACACATCGGCAGATGATTTTGAAAAAATAATAATGAAAATAACAGATATCATTTGTAAATCGCTTCATACATATAGCTTCGAAGTGGTAGAATTAGCAAAAAAATACCAGACTTTATTACATGTATATATTAATTATACAAGTATGTTTCTTACTTACAATATATGTCTACTAAACAATTTTATGTGAAAATTTCCGTTTTTTGGACGCAAAATGGATATGTATTACTATGCTGACAAACATAAATATTTGTATAATAAAATCAATTATACTTCTCATTTGGGGAACAATGAGGATTATGCATACACGACAAAGTATATGTAGCTACCAAGTTTTTAAATTTTCTTTATACCTAAAAGAAGATTTTTAACATTTTTGCACAGTCCAAGTGTAAAATTGTACCACAAAATTTCTCAGCAAAGATATCACAGTTGCTAATTCATTTATTTTGTATCGTTCATTTCGCCCAGTAATATATTCGCATTTTTTCTCAATCTTTTGCCGATGTGTTTCGTTTTCTACATTTACCAGAAGCAACTTGCAATGTGGTCAATCTTTACTTTACATAGTGTGAACTATTTAAATCAGGAGGTATTGGTTGCCTGTAGCTGATCATTAATAATGCTTAACTTAATATTAATTTACACAAGGATTTGGTGTCGTGTTATGTTCCTCGATTGGAACTGATATCGGAATAATTTACTCTCTCAAACTAAACAGTTAACATGTTCAGAATGAATACAAAGTGAACAAGTAAACGTGTATTAAATTTTACCCTTTATGGTGTCAATTTACTCTGTAAAGAATGAAAGCCACCAAAATTGACTCCAGAAAGTGTGAAATATGCTAAAGATTTACTCCTTATTTTATATTCACTTTGAATTTAGTGCTTAAAGGGTAATTACTTTGCTCTTGGTTTCAGAGAGTAGGTTTCGGGAGTGCAGACAATTTATTTTCTTCTTTCCAATGTAACATAATTTTCTTTCATATCTATCGTGGTGTATTTTATCTTCCTGAGGAATTTCTAAACTCTGATGTTAGAGGAAATTGGAAGAGATCCGTTTTACTGTGAAAAACTTGTGAATTTTGTAGAAAGTTGAGTCTTCCATTCTTCGGTGTGATCATGTAACAAATATATCAAATGCCGTATAGTTTATTTATTTTTATTTATTGATTTTTAGGACGTTGAAAGAGAGATGTTTACGATGGGAAAGAAAGGAAAGTTTTATGTGGAACCGGTAATGAAGTGTACTTGTCATAGAAATGGGGTTGTTTAGACACGCCCCTATGTATTCTTTGTAATAGTTATGCAATAACGAAACTTTGGTTACCAAGTGCAAAGAGAAAAGATATAAAAATGACTAAAAAAAAATGCAAATTTACAAAAATGGGAATAAAAAAAGTACACATGCCGTGTAGATATTACTTTGCTTAATCCATGCACCAATGCACGTAGGTAGATAATGATGTGATAGATAAATCATCGGCTGATTGTTAGCAGATAGGATGAATGATGGACAGCCTAGGTCTGGTCAATCTTTTATAGATTGATTTATCAACCAGCCTCATTCCAACGCACTGTCATATGAAATAAACAAATCTTCAAAAACAAAACAAAAGTATATATAAAGTATTCGTTTGCTACTAGAGATTAATATGATAATAATTTTACTATTCGAATTGATGTACAAGATTGGATGTCTGCTGTGCAACATTATTATGTCTACAAAACAGTTAATGACAGATTTTAATATATTCCTAAATTATTCTGTCACTTTCTAACTATAAAAAAAACAGTGTAAAAACACATTTACGTTTGTTTTATTATTCAAACTCGGAAATCGCCGATGTTATGTGTATTTTGCATTTCCTTTATTCATTGGACGTTTTCAAATTATTTACGTAGTTTCTAAAAAAAAATACTTATTTCGTGGCGAACGTTTTTAGTATTGGTCATTACGATTTTAGACAGTCGTAAATTCATTTCAAATTCATTACATTGGCTTTGGCTAGGTTAACAAGTAATGAGGATTTAGTTAGCAAGTTTTAATTTCATATTCTTTTTGTGCGCTTGTTGTGCGGTTTGGAACATATACAGGAGAAAAGGGATGTCAGCTGGTTACTACTACTGACAAAAATACCTGCTTGAATTGTGTTGTCGCATTTTTGTATGTATACATTACAATCTGTGCCTTCCGAATTAGATAGATATGATTTATCATGTGTAGAGTATAAACAATTTTGAAAATATTGTGTATATTATCTCCAATTTGGAATAAATGTCTTTATAGGCATTTTGTAATATTTACAATTTCCTTCCAATGTGGTATATATATATATGTTAGACCCCAAATATACGTCATATGGGAAAAAACAATATCCTTGATGGACATTATGCTTGCATGATAATTCCCAAAGCACAACGTTTTGTACTTTTTGTTCCAGCTACCGATTTATTACTAAGATATATAGGTAGTTATCCTAAATAGCAAATTTATGTTATGGCAGTATATCACAACACTCTGTGTAGTTGAATATTGCGAGGTTTTCTGTTGATAATGAAGGTGACTAGTGTATCAAAACAAAGTACCTAATCAATTTTGGCTCATGTTTAGCTAAAGCTGAACCTCTTCAATTAAACTCTTTCAGCTTCTTCCTTTTATTCTGTTCATTTTATTCTATAATATCGTTATTTTTTTGTTTCTTCAGCCCCAAATCGATGCTGGTTTTACTTATTTTATAGAAACAAGGGCGTGTTTTTACTGTAGACATTTACCATTCAAAATCATTCTTTTAATATATAACTGTAAAATAATACATACACTGGATGTTCTAATGATAAATTTGACTGTGTGATAGAATATAAAGATATAAATGGAGAAAAGGAAGGTGTATGTGTCATCAGGAGTATTCATTTCTCAAATTAATGGCCCAATGAGAATTGCTGATACGTAGATTACGTCGGTTGTCCGGCAGAAGGGCCCTAGCATATGTTCCCGGCAGAAGGGCCTTAACACTAAATTTTCTCTAACTCGAGAAATATTACCCCATTTGATTTTTTCACTTAACAGACTTTAATACTAAAGGCTCTAAACATATCACACTAATTTGATTGCATGTGAAAAGAACCAATGGTTTTCAAGTTAGAGTCAATTTAGTGTTAAGGCCCTTCTAGCGGGAACATACGCTAGGGCCCTTCTGCCGGACAACCGAAGAACACGTATATAATGTCATTACACAACAAAATTATCGGTGCTTAAATTAACACCATGGTGTTAGAGGACCACACCCTCGGGTGTTAGAATGACACCCAGGTGTTTGACCGTAACACTAACGAGTGTAAAATAATCCGCAAAGTGGTAAATACACTGTAAAATTACTAAAACCATGGGCCGCAAAATCACGGGGGGGGAGCAGGGGACATGTTCCCCCCTTGCCCCACGATTTTGTAAGTGGGGGACACAATAATCAAATTCGCCCATTCCCGTCCCCCCCCCACGATGTGTGATTTGGCTTGGCAATTTGCAGTTAGATTTTGGCAGTTTAAATTTTTTTTTTGGCTGGCAAAATATGGTTTGGCCGGCCACACACTCCACCCCCCCCCCCGCTTTGTCAGAAATTGGTTTGAGCTGCAATTGCTTGCCCAAAAAAAATTGCATGAAAAATATGGTTATTGGCGTTGGCCGCCTGCCCCCCCCCCCCCCGCTTGTCAGGAATTGTTTTGGCTGGCAATTTGCAGGTTAAACAAATTTGGCTGACAAAAAATATGGTTTTGGGCGGTTCCTGCATGTGATGTCCCCCCCCCCCCCCGCATTTGAAAAATGGATTTGCGCCAGCTGACTAAAACCATTTTATAAACACTTTATAAACAATTGAAACACGTTTATCTGGAGATCATATGATAAAAAGTTCGTGTTTATTTCTGGAACACTTCATAAACCCTTCAACACTTTTACTAATAAAGTCATAAACGTTTAGGGTTTAGCTGTGTGAAAAAATCACAAACATTTTTTTTTCAATGAAACACCTAAATATTTGAAGTGTTTTAATCATTTACGAAAAATGTTTTCTTGACGTATCATGATTTTCAAACTTAAACGTTTATAAAACGGTGTTCAATACTAGTTTATAGTGTTCCAGAAATTAAACACGAACTTTTGATATCATATAGCTGATACACAGAATTTCTAACTAAACGTGTTTATGATTTCCAGATAAACGTGTTCAAGTGTTTATAAAGTGTTACAGAAAAGTGTTTATAAAAGTATTTAGTGTTTTAATTTCAACATCAGTGCAAAGTTCATGGTGTCGTTCCGTATTTACATCAGGGGTGTTAATTTTAACACCGAGTTTTTGTTGTGTATACGTACCCAACATCCAACATACTATAAACAAACACCAACATTTATCAATGTCTTTTGCCGGAAGCGTATTTCTTCTTTTCAGTGGTTCTGCAATTTCATGGACTGTGCGTCTCTAATACAGAATATTTATCGACCCATGCTATACGTGGTAGTCCAAACCAAAAACGGAAATGGATCTCCAACCCGAAATCGTTGTTTTAGCTTTAATGACTATTGATGTATCGTTTTTTTTTTGCGTTGAACTTGCAGGGCTAAACATTATTTGTTGAAAAGCTGTGATCATGCAAGAGTATGCTCATTTAAATGCAGTAGTCCCGTGAAAAGCCCGATTGAGCAAAATGACCTATTTTCATGCATTCAGCAAAACTCACAATCGCTATGTAAATAACAACCTCGAGTTCAACGATGAACTCAGATTGAAAAAACAAAAACAAAAACAAATGCAGGAGTTTATAATCTGACTCTGATTCACAAAAGAAAAACATCTCTCACACAAAAATACTCCACCAAATTCAACAGACTTGGTATCATTTTCTTTTAGAATAGTTTGCTATCAGCTTACATATTTTTTTTTCTTTCAGAGTGAAGAAGGTGACTATGCGTTTCCGGGGTTTTATTTAAGCCTACATAACACTTCGTCATGATAACCTGATAGAATCAACCTCCATTTCTATGAATATTTCATTACACATAGCCATTGGGTGGGAGGGGAGGGGAGGAGAGGGGGTAAGAACCCTGAGCCTCGGTATCACAAACTGCTTCAAAAACACTGTTTGACATTGTGGGCACTTATTAAAAATGGTAGAAATTTGGTAATTGGGCTGAGTGAGGTTTAATTTTGGAGTATTAACAGCCAGGAATACAAAAGATTTATTTATTCATGTCATTGTCCTAGAGACGACTAAAAATGGTTGAGTCTACCGTTAAAGACACTATATAAGACTGTGGAAGCCCCATTTAAAAAATTGTCACACTTTGTTATCTGGCATATCTGACAGTGTATGAATGGACAAATAAACTCCATAGAACACAAAAGTTTAGACAGTTAAGCTGTCACCAGTAAAATATGTACCGATGAAAATCGGCACATGAATAAATTCTCAGCTGAGAAAAAAATCTGCCACACAGCAATGGGGGAGAACTGGAATGGTTGGTCAATGATTTTTACTTTTTAAAAACACTTAATGATCGTTTTGAAATGCAGTTTTTTCCAGGGCTTCATTTTTAGACCTTATCAGAGACACTGGTAGCATGAGGAATCATGAAGCTCAGAATTTTTTTCAAAATGGAAACATTGGTATACGATGCCTTTACGAGAATTATGAAATGAAGATATGCCAATTTAGGTCAAATTGTCAAAAAGTGAGTGTAGACCACATGGATCTTACAAACAGTAGACACATTGCTCCTTTCACACGTACAACTATATTCGCGGGCACGTCATAATCACAGTTTCAACACAATCCATTCATTTCTTTAATTTTAACAGCAAAATCAGAAAATATTATTTAACATTTATTTAAATCCAGGGGCCTCGGAACGGGGGCGGGGGCTACAGCCTCCCGAACCTTGCCTCAATTGTTGGTTTAAAAACCCAATAGCTTAGAAATTGTCAAATAGGCAAATGATCAAATATACAGTCAAAATCATAAAGACAGTTATTCCATTACTTTATTACAATGAATGACTTCAGTATTATGTGTATTAGTAGAGGCAAATTTAACATATTTGATTATAAAGTAAACTAAAATGCACGTTCAAAACATGTAACTTTGTACATGTGGAACTGTGCTACCTACCTTCCTATTTTTTTTTTCAATATGACCAATACTAGCTGATTAAGCAACCCCCCTAAATACATACATACATCAAACCAAACAAAACAAAGTACTCCTACAAAATGCAGCAAAGAAATTATATTGAATTTACCGTCCTGTATTCGATCACATGAAAATCATAAAAACGAAATTCTTTCCCAAAAATATGTACTAGTATTGTGTCATAGACAACTAAACACAGCAAAAAAGTAACTACCCACTTTTCAAACTATCATAACTTTTTAACGAAAGGAGTTTTAGCAAAATAATTTGGCAGGAGTATTTTTACACTCATTGACTAACATCTGTGTGAAAATGTAATTGATCCATCAAGCCATGCATAAGTGAGAATGCATTTAAGGAAAAAATGTCACTTTTCAAAAGTCACAGGGGTCATCTCTTATGCCCAAATATTGGTAAATTATGACATTTTTTTCTTTATTCATAAAGTGTGCTCAACCATGACATGGTTACAACCTCTTATGTTCATACAACATGTAAAGATACATTTTGCTGAAAAATGTCGGATTTCAATTTTTCCAATAAAATTCATGGATTTTTCAAATTCAAAACTGAGGAAGGATGGACATTTTTAAATTGAGCTCACTGAAGCGTAAAATATGCAAAAAGTACCTGGGGAGGTGTAAGGGGGTCAAACGATAGATGATTAACATATATAGCGCTTAATCGTTCACCAGAAACAGAATTTGTCAAAATCCTGCATCACAAATCCTCCCGAAATGACCCTTGTCACTTTTGAAAAGTGCCATTTGTCCCTTGAATATGTGCTCAATCATGCATGACTCGACAAATCAATCACATTTTCACACAGAAATTAGTCAATCAGCGCAGGAATACCCTTGCCAAATTATTTTGCTCAAAACCGTTTTTTTTTAACTTATGGTATCTTAAAAAATGGGGTAGTTACTTTTTTTGTTGTGTTTATTTATGTTACCAACAAAAGTACACTCACTGACCGTGTTACCGCGCGCGTGTGTATATGTGTTGTGTACATGTATGTGTATATATGTGTGTGTGTGTGTGTGTGTGTGTGTGTGTGTGTGTGTGTGTGTGTGTGTGTGTGTGTGTGTGTGTGTGTGTGTGTGTGTGTGTGTGTGTTGTTGTGTGTCGTGTGTGTGTGTGTGTGTGTGTGTGTGTGTGTCTGTGTGTGTGGTGTCTGCAATATTATCACCCGGAATCCCTTAAACCGACTGATGCAGATAATTTCCTACTGTGTACTTGAAAACATCGGTATTTCTTTTATCAATACATTTCGCAAAAAAGTAAAAATAGTTATCGACTTATCACAATGATTGCCATAATTCCGTTCAGCCCATTAATTCTTATTCTATGTAACATTCATATTTCTGATTTGCATACCGACAAAGAAGGTCAGAAAGAAATGACCTAAAGACGTTTAAAGTTGAATATGTTTCCAGACAAAGTAAGGGAATCAGAGGGGGTGTATTCCAACTTTATCCTTCGCCGTCAAAATCGAAGGAATCCAAAGTTCCAGAATTCAGTTCAAGAGTTTTATAGTGACTGGCTTGTATTACTGGACATACCGGCGCGATTGCCGAATAGTAAGAGCGTCTGTTTCATTATCAAAAGGTCTCGGGTTCGAGCCCCGACCGGGACTTATCTAAGGCTTTAAAAATAGTACCTTCTGCTTTGCATCCCAGCTCTCGGCTTTCTAGTACAGAGAAGGGTAATAATAACATGTATGTCATGCAGTGCCGGCTAGTAAAGCAGTCTATTTGACTGAGGTGGCCATGGGCAGCGATCACGGGAACTGGGGAAGACTGTGTCCCCCCCCCCTCGATTTTTTTCTAGGGGATCGTCCCCCCTCGATTTCCAAAACTTAATATACGCTTTTTCCGATTTTGTTAGTATTTTTGATAAATTTTGTACAATGCAAACCTATTCAAAGGATAAATGTGATGAAATTAGAGGATTAAACTTTAAAAATGGATGTGAGGAGGATTTTAAAGTCACAATTTCCACTTTTTAACAATATATTTGTCCTCGAAATATTTTTCCCCCGCGCGAGGGTATTTTTATTTCGATTAAATTAGACGTGGAATCCAGAATACCGCGTGTGTCCATATAACATTTTGGTAGAAGTAGACCAGTTAGTTTCGACACGCCAAGAAACTCCGTGGACACGTCTTCCGATCAACCAATATCACGCCCTTCACAGCCATGTTCAGTGTTCAGTAACTCCGTCTGCATAGAATTCAAGGTACCGATGTCACTCGTTATCAGAGTTTGTGTCGCTAGATGGCGCCCTATTTCTCCAGCCTGACCACTGAAAGTACCTGGAAATACATGTGTAGAGAGGATAAAAAGCAGGGATCAGACTCTGATCTTTCTGCTGAGGTACAATTCAGATTACCGTAACACCTTATCAACGCTGAGGACGCTATACTGTAAAATGTAGTCGAAAATCTCGGGGTCCCCCCCCCCGAAATTTTTCATTAATTAATGAAAATAAAACACGAAAGACATTCAGAATCTGTTATTGGTGTGATATAACCTTTGGGCATAAAGCTTCCAAATAACCAAAACTACGCCGAGACTAATCTTGTGCTTTAAAGTGATAGGCTAACATTGTGGACCTTCAGTTTAAAAAATTGTCAAACTGTGATATCTGAACTACATAGTAGTGTTCAAATGGACAAATAAACACCCTAGAATACAAGAGTTTGGAAAGTTATGCTGCCAATGGCAAGGTATACATGAAAAACCAATTACTACTCCGGTGGATGATAAAATAGCCTGGATCTGCACACAGTAAGTCTATGGGAGGAAATGGGCAGGTGAATCCGGTCAATTTGAATGCTTGCAGATTTTCACTTTTTAAAACACTAAATCATCATTTTGAAATACAATTTTTTCAGGGCTTCATTTTCATACCTTATCAAAGACACTTGGAGTGTGGAGGATTATGTAGCTCACAATTTTTTGAATGTGGTAAATGTTAGCCAGTGGCTTTAAGAAGAATCAGGCATGAAAATACCACCATTTTCTTTCTCTCGTGATGTCCAGAGAGACATTAATCCCACTGAGACCTACAAAACCAATTTGTCTGTCACAAGGAACACTGATGGACATAATTTTAAAATCAGTCAACTTTTGACTACAAAATGTTCACAGTACAATCCCTGTATGGTTTACTTGATTCTAGAATAGTTTCACGCCCGAAAGTTAGAACTACCCCAAATCATGCCATTTACCTTTAAAGATTGTGTCATTGAATTGCACGTCAAAAAACATCTATATGAATGAAATTAGCTGAAATCATATCCAATATGAAGATTGATATAAATAAGCACCTCTCATAGAGACTTAGGGTAAAATATTGAGTTTCGGTGAAAATCTGGACGGTTAAACGTCATCCTTTTTCAAATTACTCGCAATTTCAAAAAATCCGCGACGTCAACCGTGCACGTGTCGTTCCAAATTGTCACGATCAGCCCGTTAGCCAGTGGGGATGGTCGAAGCGGGGTTAAGCCGTTAGGCCATACTGTGCGCTCCGCTGTCCCTTGCGAGCGGTACACAGTAACCGCGATTCGCAGTTTGAGCAAATTGAAACTCACAGAAAGAACAACATTCCTGGTAAGCATTTCCGTTATTAGTTTTTTCTCATAAAACAACAAATGGATCTCAGACTTTCAACACACCATTTGTAAGTACTATACTACCGTTTGGTATTGATAATGAAGGGAAGTAATGGACTTGCACATCCCTGACACAATCTTTAAAGGCAATGAATCTCTCTTGAATGCAGGCCTATAGAAGAAAAATGGCAATTTCATAACCTTTATAGTAAATTAAAGCAACTAAACACTCTGTTGAAATTATAGTGGCCGTTGGATTTTGTTCTGCATGTATGAAATGTGAAATAACTACAAGTTATCTTATATGTACCATGTGCATTATATTATGTTCTAGTCTCATCCAGATGAGTTACCATAGACGAACAGATGACGAGTCAGTATAATGAGCCTTGACAGACTATTTCAACGCCCATTGTGTTGTGCATCTTTTCAAATTTCAGATAATTACTGATCTTCAACTTTCACAGATTTACCGTAAACAATAACTTAAAGACAATATATGACTGTGTTGAAGCCCCATTAAAAAAACGGTCAAACTTTGCTATCTGATATGTCTGACAATTTGAATAGACAACCTGGAACACAAACCTTCAGACAGTTATGCTGTCACCTGTAAAAATATGTACAGATAAAAATCAGCTCATGAATTATTGAATTATTATTCTGGAACACAGCAGTCTATGGGGAAAAACTGGAAAGTTTGCTCAATGATTTTCACTTTTTTTTAAAAGCTCCTACTGATTGTTTTCAGCTGCATTTTTTTTCAAGGCTTCAATTTTAGACCTCATCAGAAACACTGGCAGCATAGGGAATCATGTAGCTCAGATTTTTTTTTTTACTGAAAACCTTGTTATATGATGCCTTTACAGACAGAGTACAGGATTTGCACGTCAGAAAACGGTAAAATGAATGAAATCGGCTCAAATTATGAATAAACATCTGTCATGGAACCTTTGGGTAAAGGGTAGAATACGTAGTTTAGGTGAAAATCTGGACATTTAAACTTCAAAATTTACAGTGACGTTAACGTGCACGGGCCGTTCCAAAATTGTCCGATCAGCCTTTAGCCGAAGTAGTCCAGTCAAAATATGAAAAAAAGTGGGTCAACCCAAAACAAATTGCAACAGAAACGAAACCACTTGCATTTAACCTGAAAGAGCTACCAAAACAACATATTAAAAGTACCCGAGAATCCGAGTGGTGGATCAGTACCTAATTTGCATAAATTCAAAATGGCCGCCTTGTGGCCTATTTTTGCCCATATCTTGCCACATGGGAATCACAGAAAGTAAATTCTGGTGTGTATACCCATGTTTCTAAGGTCAAGGAATGCAAATATTATATAATTATAAACTTTCAAACACTCTGACATACATAATTTGCATAAATTTGCATATAAATGAATTCAAAATGGCCGCCATATAACCCATTGATGCTTATGTTTAACATAATAATCATGTATAAGTACAAATACATGTCTAAGATGATGTTTTTGAGATGATAGAACGGATTGTATGATTACTGACAGTTTTCCAGTCGTTTCCTTACATGTACACCTAATTTGCATAAAAATGCATATGAATTATAAATTCAAAATGGCCGACATCTAACCTATTTATGCCCATATCTTGGGACATGGAAACCACAGAAAGTAAAATTTGGTGTCTATATCCATGTTTCTAAGGTCATGGAATGTAATATCATAATTACGAACTTTCAAATGTTCTGACCGACATAATTTGCATAAATTTGCATATAAATAAATTCAAAATGGCCACCATGTAGCCAACTGAAGCCTATTTTTAACATAATAATCATGTATAAGTAACTAAGTAAATGTACATTTTCATGTCTAAGATGATGTTTTTGAGGTGAAAGAACGATTGTATGATTGCTGACAATTTTTTTTTTCAGTCGTCCCTACGTGTACACATAATTTGCATAAACATGCATATGAATGATCAAAATGGCTGACATCTAAAAAAAAATCGTAGAAAGTAAATTCTGGTGTCTATACCCATGTTTGTTAGTTCAAGGAGTACTATTATGATATCAGTAGTAACTTTTCAGCATTCTCATATACATAATTTGCTTAGATTTGCATATAAATCCATACAAAATCGCCACCGTATGGTTTGTCATATGTGCATATATCTGCATACATGTATTACATTCTATGACAAGTCCTCTGTCACACCGATTATCCTCATATCCCCCATGCCAGGATTCTCTCCTTTTCTTTCCATTTGCAGTCCCCATTTCTTTGACGTGTTGAGCCTAAGTATAAGCCCCTGCATTTGCTACCTCTATACCTTGATATTTCACCATAGCTCCAGCTACCATTTACACACATGCACTCTATTTTGTCCAGCTAACTGTCAACCCCACTCCTCTCTACAGCATACTTCAAGCTTTCTAAGATTTCCTCAACCTGCTCCCTGCTCTCATAGCATATCACAATGTCATTTGTGAACATCATGGTGTGCAGGGACTCCGTCTCACCTTATTTGTCAGCCTGTCCATCACCATTGCAAAGAAGAAAGGACTAATTAACGCTGTATCGTGGTGCATCTCAAATCTCATTTTGAACCATTCTTGCACACCCACTGCACACCTCACGACTGTCTGGCATGTTTCATACATATCTGCACTGTCAAATACTTCTCTACTACCCCTGATTCTCTCCTGGAAAACCACAATTCCTCACTTGGCACCCTATCATGCCATTTTTGAGAACCCCAAGCACACAATGCAGCTCATTTTTCCTGTCTCTATAGATCCTCAATGCAAATATTGCATCCGTAGTGCTTCTACCTGGCATGAAACTTGTTACAAATTAACTCTTAATTGTCACCCTAGCTTCCACAACTCAACTCTTTGCAAAGGTATGACTCATCAGCTATAAAGGGGTATTTCTCTATGATTAATACAACTCTGCATATCACATTTATTCTTTTAGATTGGCACAAACATGCTTTTCCACCAGTTATCACAAATTCTTTCAGTATCCATTCAAGATACAATTAAACAGCTTTGTCAGGAACCCCACTCCCAGTACCCAAACACTTCCATGCTTCCACTTATGTATCATCCGCATGAACTGGCCCTGCCTATCAATTTTTTCATTCTATGCATTGCCGATATCACTTCTTCTTTACCGATAGCTTGTACAGTCAAACCTGTCCTAGTCGCCACCTGTCTTTAGCAGCCAACCTGTCTATAGTGGCCACCTATCTATAAAGGCTGCATTTTTGTTTTCCCTTGGGTGGCCACTATAGAGAGGTTTCACTGTACTTCCTCATTCACTTTGTTGCATTCCTTCTCTCTCATTTTCTTCATTCATCTTTTTTTGAATTTATTCTTGCCATCTTTTCTCTCTTCATCAGTCAAAACATTTTTCTTTCATCCTCTAATAAGCCACCTGCAACATGTCTTCAATTCCTATCCCTCTCTCACTGTCTAGCTAATCAGTATACATGTACATGTATATCCTTTCTTTCCTTTGTGTCAAATTTCTCAGAATAAATCATCATATGCCTCACTCTTGGCCTTTGTCACTGTTTTCTTCAATTCACGACACATGTCCTAATACTCATGTTTATTTTCATCATCTCTCTGCTCATCCCGCTTCTTCTTTGCCCATCTCTTCTGCATTATGGTGTCCGGTTCATCATCATTCCACCATCATGTCTCTTTGTACCCCTCCTCCTTCCATATGATACCCCAATAAAACGTTCTTCCTTATCTCTTTACAACTTCAGCTACATCCATCCATTCTTCCAATCAATTCTTTTTCATTTCCTTGCCCACCTTCTCTCTGAACTGTGCCCAACTTTCTTCCTCCTTTAGTTTCTACCATTTTCCCTCCCTACCTACCTATTCATCCATCTCGCTACACATTCCCGCATCCTATTTTTGGTTCATAAGAGCTTGTAACATTTACAACTGTTCCCGAAATCACCATATCCAGACTCATTATCCTTAATCTGACTCCAGTTTCACTTCCAGCACATTACTAATATAACACACTTAAACAATCATGCCCACACCATTTCTTTTCCATAAAAACTAATGTTCCACAGCTTGTATTTACAATGAAACTATCTAAACTTAAGTATGATACATGATAGTCATGCCATACATTTATGTACTAGGTGTCAAAAATATAATTTGTTAATTTTGATAGGTAATAAAAAAACTATACACCGGATAATACTGGCATGAGTTTGGGTTATAGCTGAAGAGAGAACATTTTTGTTGGAGGTGGTTTCAATGTGATATCAATAATCAGTTTTATCTAATTCATACTTATTTAAAAATGTTAGAGTTCAGATTTTGCTCAAAATCCAACCCCCTGTACAAAATTGAGACTGTACAGAAATCAAATGATGTGTGTCAGAGTGTGTGCCTTGTCCACGCACAATAGCAACAGAAAATGGCTGTGGATAGTGAATAGTCTAGCAGTCGCTTGGCTACTAATGAATATTAATAAAGCATTTATCTCACTTGGACGTAATGAAACTCGCATACCAACGTTTCCAACGAGTGCTATGCCAGCAGAGTTATGATTATTCATATACAGAAGTTAATGAATTCTATTGTATAGTAAGGAGGAAATAGAATGTATGGAAAGATGTCGTGAGTAGAGTAGAATGGAGTAATATTTGCATTCCTTGACTTAGAAACATGGTATACACACCAGAATTTACCTTTCTGTGATTCCCATGGCAAGATATGGGCAAAAAAAGCCACAGGGCGGCCATTTTGAATTTATGCAAATTAGCACTGATCCACCACTCGGATTTTCGGGTACTTTTAATATGTGTTTGATACGCTCTTCCAGGTTAAATGCAAGTGTTTCGTTCTGTTGCAATTTGTTTGTGGTTATTTCATATTTTGACTGCGACTAAAGTCGCGCGCGGAGTTTAGCCGTTTAACCAATAAGTGTGCTCCACTGTCATGCGAAGCACACATAACCGTGATTCGCAATTTGAGCAAAATG
>JZLH01S0472855.1:32898-46306 GCA_001188425.1 Eucidaris tribuloides
TGGTATTGTTGAGTTACATATGTTCCGTCTTTGAATTCATTGATCTTCGCTCTTATTCCATGATATCATTAAGTATTTTTGTTTATTTGGGTTTTTTTCAGTTCTTTATGTGATTTATAGCACTGTTTATAATCATCATCTTCATCAATGAATGTTTGTGATAATAACCAATGAAATTGAAAATTTTTCATTCTGTGGAATAAGTTATTCACAGATCACTGGTGAATAATGCACTCTTTGTTAATATTCATTTCATTATTTTGTAAGTACTACAAGTAAAGCCCCTAAGTCTTTTGCATTTTTTTCTTTAAAAGCTTTTCAACATTTCTAACAATGTTTCATTTTTAGAAAGTTCTACAAAATTTCAGAAGATTGTGTGATTCTGAATGAGTTTTTTTTTTTCATTCGCAAAGAACTTTTACTAATCCATTGATATAAGGTTACTTGCATGCCTGACATAGCAATATGTGCACTCAAAGTCACATTCACAAAAAAAAAAACAAAAAAAAACCTGTAGAGAAGAAAACATAGAAATGACTCTTCTGTTCGCCTTGAAACAGAAGAATGCTATAAATGTGTCAAATCTCTTCATGTACATTTTATGACTTAAAGGTAAATGACATGATTACGGGTAGTCCTCAACTCCAGGTAAAAGCTATTCTAGAATCAAGTAAACTATGCAGGGATTCTGCTGTGAAAATTTTGTAGTCAAAAGTTGACTGATTTAAAGATAATGTCCACCAGTATGCCTTGTAACAGACAAATTTGTAGTGTAGCCTTCTATGAGGATTACATCTATTGTGCCCCGATAAAATTAAACTGATGGCTTGTTCATGCTTGATTCTCCTTAAGTAAACAAACTCAAGACAAATCCTTCCAGCCAGGAGATCCACTTCAGCTGGTGTACATTTGGTTTATCTTTCAACCAGTTTGGTTCTAAAGGAATTTTTATATCTCCCAATCAGGTCACTGAGCTTTAAGAGTGAAAGAGATGATTATACTTCAACTTCATATTACCAAGTTTGGTTGATCAGATTATTTTGTTTTGTCCTGAAGTGTTGAGGAAAACTTCATATATACACACATAGAACACACAGTAATCTTAATTAAAAATTCAACTGAAAAGGAACAAATATTCAAAATTCTAAGAGATTCTATTCTTCATTCCATTCATGTGTGCGTAACAGCAGTAATATCTTGTTCATTGAGAATAGAGGCATTAATTCTAGTACCTAGGTACATTACTGAAAATGTGTAGGTATGAAATCTGTCTGAAATAAGATGTACTTAGGTTTAATATTTTTTTTAAACCAACTGATTTGATTTTAGAATTGATCCAGACCATGTGTATTACATAAGAGAAGAACAAATGCTGAGAAATTTCCTGAAAACAAGTTTTTTCTTGTTAACTGGGAAGATTGCATAGAGTCACTAAAAGCATGGACCTACTGTATGCAAAAACAGTGGCGAATTGTAGTGTACATGTAGGTGTATGTGAATAATGTAGGCCTACGATTTAAATACCTGACCACTTTAAAAAACATTAATCAAGTTTGTGAAATGCGTTCAGAAGTCAGCAAATGTTCCAACAAATTATTTTCAATTTACTGGAAGTCCTTAAACATGCCCAAGAGAGTTGGCAAGGCCACTTAATTGGAAGGAACAAACATGAGTCTTTACACATTATGTAGGCCAATACTCTGCAACAACCCCATTTATCTTTTGACCTAGTCATACTGGACTTGGTCTATCAAAAATTGGAGCATAATTAAGAAATGCATTTTTGTTGTTGATTATGCATTAAAATAGTAAACAACCTTATCATGTATTGCATATTTTGTAACAATGTAAAGTGAGTTCCTGATTTTTTTCAAACAACACGGGTTACATGTAACTACAGTGTTAAAGTTCGTGCAAGACCGCAAGTGTATTCTGCACAAGTAAGAAAAAGAAAGTAAGTAGAAAATAAACAGAGTTACAACGCCACTCTATAGCATAAGGATAACAAAGTAAAACAATCTAAACAAATAAATGGTAAAAGAGCTTTGAAGACTATTACATGTAACAGTTTAACTGGCTTCCAATCAATTGAAACCAGTAGTTGACATCCGTTAGTGAGATTTTTGAAAGGGAGTTATTCAACAATGGCAGAAATCTCTCTAAAAACAGCTCAACCATGCTCTCTTAAAAGTTTAGAGTCACCTGAATCCCAATAACCCCAACTCATTTTCTCTCAGCCTATTTCATTCAGTCAATGACCAGTGACTGCCTCTCTTCAGGTTGGTTTAGGATAGATAAATGTTTAGGGTTGGAATTGCTAAGAAAATAAACACTACCCCAATAGTCCTCAACCCAGGGCAGTCCTTGTCCATCTTTCATCCCTGCAGCCCTGGCTTGTCATCACGCTAGTTCCTGTACAGTCATGCTGGGGGTTGGAGCTGGCTGGACAGGGTAATTTGTTGAAATTGTAAATATTACTGCTCTAATATCCTTGATGGCTTGCCACTCGAGGGTGAGGGGCAGGCTGTTCCTGAGAGAAGTACAAGTGCTTCAACCTTCACCCTGTCTTCTAGAGCTCTCGGTCTGACATAGATACACTCTTCCATTGATCTCAATTTTGCTCCACTTTCTCTTACTGCCCACGCTAATTTGTCAGAATTCTTGGCTAAAATTGCCCCCAAAACTGCAGGCCCTAACTGTATTTGTCTTTTCAGGCACTGCATCATATTTTTCTGAATAAATGTTGCTTTATTATCTCTGTCTTTTTTTAAATAAAAAATACAGTTAATTCTTGTTTGGAAACTGGATGAAACTTCAACAGTTAGATGTTAATTTTGACAATCTTGTTAAAGAAATAGGTAATTTTATTTCAGTTTTAGAAGTAAATGCCAGTTTACTAATTCTGATACAAAATGTTTACATTTTTAATCATCAAATAACTTTACAAACATTTGGATTGCAAGAAAATTACTTGCTCTCTACTTCTTCTTCTTTATCACACCTCCGTTCCAAGTACTTGGAATATTATGGTAATGTTTCTGCACTGGAAAATGATATAAAACACTTTGCTGAAAGCATAACATTCCAGTCAATTTTGATGTACTGATCATTGGCTAGTGATTATTACAATTTTGATAAGATATCTATCAGCAATAGGCATTATCTTCCAACTGACAGTGCAAGTTCGTGCAAGTACTCCTGCATGCCTGCCCTAGCAAGCAGCTAACTCCCACTCCCCCATCAGTGCTGGGTACATGTAATGAAAAGATACCATATTGACGCTGAAGTATAGTTTTGTGTTGAAAGCCAACCATTATCTTCTTAGTCTTATTTGTACCAGATACACGGCAATCTTTTATTTTTTTTAAGTGTGTGATTTTCTTTCTTTCTTTCTGTCTTCTGTCTATCTACCTTTCTTTCTTTTTTTTCTTTCTTTCATTCTTTCATTTTCCTTCCTTCCTGCCCTTTTTCTTTTTTTCTTCTTCTTCATCTTCTTATTCTTCATCTTATTTTTCCTTATTCTTCCTCTTTTTCTTCATCTTATCTGATTTCCTGCTTTTCAATGTTTTATTTCTTTGTTTGTTATTTAAAGCCGAAGTTTAGTTCAGGGGATATTTTGTTATTTGAAAGCTTTATGCCCCAAAGTCATAACCCTGCAATAATAGATTCTGAATGTCTTTATTTTTTTTTAATTAGTTAATGAAAAATCTCGGGTGGGGGGGGGCAGATTTTCGACTATATTTTATATTATAGGCATCAAAGGTTAAAAAGGCTTTAAAGGTTACATGTTTTATACCTAACATCTGAAAGAGCAGACTCTTGCTCTTTCAGTGAGGTATAGCTCGGGGTCCGCCCCCCCCCCCGTGATTTTTCGTTAATTAATTAAAAAAAAACTAAAGACAAAAAGAAGGTTATTATGCGTTATATACCTCATCTGAAAAGAGCAGAGTCTGCTTTTTCAGATGAGTATTAACACATGCAACCTTAAAGCCTTTTTAACCCTTTGGATGCTATAATATAAAATATAGTTGAAAATCTCGGGGTCCCCCCCCCCTCGAGATTTTTCATTAACTAATTTAAAAAAACTAAAGACATTCAGAATCTATTATTGCAGGGTTATGACTTTGGGGCATAAAGCTTTCAAATAACAAAAAATCCCCAAAACTAAACTTGGGCTTTAACGAAAGAATAGTATTCATTCTTATTGAAGGATATTTCAAAACATTTATGTCATCAGATACTGTTGTTTCTTGTTAATCGGCCATTTCTGATTTGGCATGCTGTACCTTAATGAGCAATGTGTTGATTCCCTTCCAAAACTTACACTTCAGAAACAAAGCAAGTTCTCCAATATTAATAGGCACTTCAGGTGGTTTTTTTCTGTTAGGAGTAGGGAATAGGCTTGTGTATCAAAAGAAAGATCATGATCTTAGAAACAGATAGCAGTTTGAATTTTGAAAATCGGTCAAAGCGTTCCGGAGTTACAGATTTTTGAAGTAATTAAATTTGGGATTTTATTTGACCGGGGTCAAAGGTCAAATCTATTATTTTCTTTGTTTTGGAAATGGCACCGTTCATCATTGGGTTGTTGTCTAAATTTATGTTAATTTTCTCTATAATGCATTGTCCAATCCAGATGATATTTGGCAGAGATGTTCAGTGATTGTTGGAGAATTCCTTAACACCATTATTTTTAATAACTCTTTATTAATTGATTTTTAATTAATTTAATTTATGCATATTTTGCTAAATTTTAGTAATTTTTGTCTTTAATTTTAAAATTAATGACATGAAGCTCTCAATATCTAGGCAAAATGTACCCTTCATAAATTGAAACAATGTTTGAGTAAATCAGATGCAGTTTGAAATTCTTTTGTTTATTATTTTTATTGTTTTGCTCAATTTTAATGTTTTTAATTGTTTTTTTTTTGTGCATTTGCTAACTTGTACCGGTTTGAATTAACGTCAGTTATCAATGCAATGTCCTTGCCCAATGTAGATCAAACTCTGTACAGATACAGAGTGATGATTATAGAAGCTTGTTAATTGCATTTTTTTAAATAGTGTTATTAATATTAATATTAATATTAATATAATTTATGAAAATTTTTAAATTATTTCAACTGATTTTTCATTTTCCTGTGAAATTTTACAGTTAATGACCTCTTTTCACGGCAGATATTACCCTTATATAAGAAAATTGTTTCTGAGAATACCTGATGCAAATCAAAATTAATAGTATCTGCATTTTTGTTCATTTCTTATGTTTTGTATTGCTTTAAGTGCTCCGTTAATGTGTATCCTTTGAAGATTTCACTCAGATCAACTTTCACAAATATTCGATTCCACAACAGTACATTGGTGCACACTCACAAACATAGATGTTAGCACAGACACAGACATGTACATACAAACACAAGTACACACACAGACACACAGACACACACACACACACACACACACACACACACACACACACACACACACACACACACACACACACACACACACACACACACACACACACATCCCAAGGTACATGTACAAACCAATTTAAATGACATACATAAATGAAGGAGTATTTTGTGAGATATAATTTTTCAAATTAGAACTAATTTTTACTAATCACCTTTCAAGTCTTTACAACCTTGAATGTGTTTTTGTTTACTGAAAACACATGAAAAATAATATTGTAAATATATACATGTATGATATATACATATTTCCATAACTTCACATACATCCGCTTTGCAATTTGCTACAATTTCTAGTGTAGAAGTCATGAATTGTGCTTTACATGTGCACACAGTTCAATCAGTGTTTGTCTCCTCATTCATTATTCATGTTTCATATTCTATTAAAATCTACCAATAAGCAAACAAAATATCACTGCAATAATTAACAATAATTTTAAATGCATGTCCAGTTGTATTTGTTTTCAGTTCACGTACTTTGAAAACAATTTACATAACCATGGCATTAGCTTTGGTACTATTATGTCACAAAACGTTTTCAAGAATGCAATACAAAGCAAATATCAATTAAAATACATTTACATACATGCAAAACGGAAAAATAAAACAAAACAGACTAATAAGATCAAATGAAAAAACAGAACATGAAAAAATATTTGTTCATTGGGTACTGGCGTTTTGATGTAGCTTTAACTCTCAAGGTTGGATGTCAATATAGTTTACTCCACTTTTTAAGTAAAGTACAAATAAAATTCAAACACATAACATACATGTATATATACACACATTTTTTAAATCAACATACAGGTACTGTGCATTGTTGAATTTGTGTGGTATTTACTGTTATACATGTAGTATTTAAAATGGATGAAATGGATCTTTTATGGTGGCTGCAGTGATTTTAAATCATTTGGAATACAGTATACGTGTACTGCATCTTTACATCCCGCATACAGAAAATCAGTGACAATGATACAATCGATTAATGTATTTAGTACACCGTCAGTCCATGACTTAATATGGCTGATATCAATTATACGGTAAATTGTTACACTTAATAATGGGCCACGTATGCCAAACCTTTGGTGCATAATACTCTCAGAACCAGGTGCACATAGTGTGATAATTGTGATTACAGTTCCTGTAATACCATCATTATGCAAACCAATATATTTTTAATATTAGTGTTGTAGATGAACACAAATTTTTGTACATTCCAAAAATTGTTCCACTCTGTCCAGATAATAAGATACTGTAATCACAATCTAATTAGGCGATTAGTAATCTTCTCTGATGTCTACGTAATGATAAGTTCATTCTTATTCAGATCAGTTAATAGTGGATACTTTTCCACCTCATCTTCTTCATCATAGTCGATAGCATATACAGTACGGAGAGAATTATCCTGATTTGCTTTCTCAATGTTCAGGACTGTTCCTTTATACCACCTCCTTTCTTTGTCTACTATGAATAGATGTTCTATTCTTTTGCCCACAAGAAGCTCGGGATTTCTCTTTAGCTGCTCCATTTGTAGCCTGGAACTTGCTGCTGCTCGCTTTTTCTTTTCCCCTTCAATCTTCTTGAAAAGGGCCTCCTTCTGTTTGGTGAAACTCGCTTGCCTGTCTTCTTCTGATGCATACTCCACCACATTTTGCTGATTTTCATCTGGAATATTGTCCAGGGAGATATCTTTTTCATGAATTTTGTTATGCTCAACAACTTCTTTCAGATGAGTCTTCATTTCATTTACTGTGAACTCAGTTTGGTTAGACGTCAGTTGATAATGCTCCTTTGAGGGCCCTTTGCATTTAACAATGCGCTGAAGATATTGGAGCTCGGAGTAAATGGCTCTACGGACATGTTCATTGCTGTGGTCCTGCAACAACTCGGAACATCTATTCTCAATTATTTCTTCAGTAGTCCAAAGTCCTCCCAAGCTTGTTACTTCCCTGGTGAGTGAAATGATTGTCTTCTTCTGTCGTTCTTCTTTCTCTTGTCTTTTTTTCTGCTTCTCCTGCAGTGATGACCATCTCTCAGCTTTTACTTGCTGTTGTCTCTTTCTGTACTTTTCGAGGACAAACTGAGAATGACTTCTAGCACTTGCCATGTACTTCTGCTTCTCTTCAAGTGGTAGGCTGTCTAACCATGATGATGTCTGATTATTCACCCACATAACAATTGCCTCCATTGTAGATGTCCGAGCATTTGGCATTTTTCTTACTAACATATCAAGTTGGGCAAAATCTCTTTCACCGACAAGATTGGTTGAAGGCACATTTTCAAATCTTGTCATAGTTGTGGTTGAAGGCTGCCAGTAACGACCACCCGGCAGTTGATCCTTACACTGCCGCTCTAGGATAAGGAGAATTGCACATGCTATTAGTTCAAGAGCTTGAATGCACATCCCTTCAGCGTCTGGGTCTGTTTCCTCCTGGAAAAGCTTGTCAAACACTTCATTTTTTTGTAGAGGGGCATCAGAGATAATTTTCTCGCCAAGTAGCATACTGCTAGCATCTTCTTTGAGTAGCAGCAGTTTTTCCTGCAGCTCATGCAAACTTTCATTAAGGTCTAGAATGTTTTTACATGTCTTAATGAGGTGCCAAAGGGGGTCTGTGACAAGGAAGTAAAATATTCCCAGTGCACGGAGTTCTGCTCTGTGAATTTTCTCAGCAGCATCTGTTTTGACAGCAGCCAACAAGGCATTTGGATCAGGAAGGATGCTAACAAAGTTAACAATGTGGTCGAGATGGAAGAAGACATTTGCTGCTCCTTCAAACAGGATATTTGCTCTGTTTCCAATATAGTCAACAAGATTATTTTTCACGCCATACTCATTCTCAAGATAAGCAGTGAACACTTCTTCAGCTCCAGACTTGTCTGATCCTCGGTGATGAAATGCCTTGCTGGCTGTTCTCACAAGGCGGGTCACACCAGCCTCATTGGTCAGGAGACTTTTACAGCCCTTGCCTTCTGTAGAGATGTCTTCATATGCATGAAGAACTTTGTTAATTTCTTCAGCGAAATTTATGAGTGGGTGCATTTTACAGTAAAATGAACCAAATTCGCTGATTGATGTTTGAACATTTTGGGGAAGAGTATTCCAGTTGTCTACAATTTCTGGCAGTAGTGTCTCTCTGATGGCTTGTATTTTGCTGCTAAATTGTGGCATTGTGGGGCCCTGGTCTGTCATGGTACTTGAGATAGTAACAAGCAATTCTTTGTATAAATCATCAGTTGATCGATCTTTGACTGAACTCAGTGCTGCTGCAAGTTCTCTTAATCTTTCTTCGAATGTAACTACTACAGCATCTGTATCACCATATCCCATCTGTGTTAGTGAAAAGCTCCTCTGACTGCCATCAGGTAGTGTAACTTGGAAATTTTGGTACTTTTTGTGATATTTAGTAGTACCATCCCCATGGATACAATTCCCAACTGCCTGGGTAGAATCACCGTCTAACATAGCCTGTGCCACCTCAATATCGGCTAAATGATGGGCTTCAAGCATGATTTGAGAGATCGTTGCCAAAGATGGTAAACGGCTGATGTCTCGCTTAGCCAGTTTGTTTATGACTGAGCGTATGACTGTGGCAACTTTAGTCATTGAGACGTTATTGGCCAACAACTCCATTATCGTTTCTCTCAGCTCATCGGTGTACTTGCCATTTTGAAAGGTCTTTATTTCTTCGACATCCATAAGCTCAATCACACTTTCTAATTCTGTATTCCTTTTTTGGAGCAGTTCCATCCTTTTCTGAAGCTTTTCCATATCATAAGGCTCAGGGAGTAAGTTACTAGATGTTCTGTCTCCACTTGAATGTCTCTTCTTGTAGTACCATGCCTGTTGCTGCTGTTTCTTATGTTTGTGTTTATCTGAATGTTTTAATTTTTGTAGAGTAGCCAGTTCATTTTGTACTTGCTTTAGTTTGAGATCATTGTCACGTAAGTCTTCTCGGAGATCATCAATAATTTTTTGTGATTTTGGTATTTGCTTACATTGCTCTTGCAAACCTTTGATTTTTTCGTCTTTTCGTTTTAGTTTTTGTTGACATTTCGGGTATCGACTTTTGACAGTTTGGATTTAACCAAGTCATACTGCTTTTCGAGCTTCGCCAGTTGTTCAACTTTATCTTCATACTGTTGTTTGTATGCTTTTAAATCGTCTGAGAGAGGCTGAAAGCATGCATTAGCATCATGCATTTTTTGGAGAACTTGTTGGTACTCTGCTTGAACAGCTGCTAGTGTTTTCTTTAGATCTTGGTTTTCGGTTTTTAATGCTTCAACTTTATGTGATAGTACATTAAGTGCAACAGCACTTTGGTCAACTTTGTCACATTCTTCCAGCCTTCTTTGTGCGGATTTCTTCTCTTTCTTTGTGGTAGTAAGTTCACCCTGCACTTGTTTTAAGTTCTCACGAAGGCGTTTCTTCCTTGGTGTGTCGGGCTCTTTTAGATGTCTTTTCCTAACCAATTTGAATTCTTCCTCCAAAAGTGTGCACAGGTCCTTTCCGCCCTTTTTTGTGTACCGTCGTGTCTTATTTCTTTGTGCGACAAGTCTTTTCACATATACTGTTACAGCTACTTCATTACAGTTGGGAAATTCACTAATTTTATTCAATATTCTTACAAAATAACGCATATTGAACTCACATTTTGTAACAAGATAGTCATAGATTTCAAGTACAAGTCCATTCTTAATAGTTGGAAGTGCTGGGAAATCCTCACATTCAAATTGCAGATGAGTTGATAGAATGCCAGCTTCCTTGCTGTAAGGTCCAATACCTGGAAGTGGACATAAAACAAGACATTCAATGATATAAGATCCAAGTCATCAGGTCATTTAGGAAATTTATTGAGAAAACAATAAAATATATTTGCCTTAAGATGTTAAATGATTTCCTTCCGTGCTACAGAACTGAAAGGATAAGCATTCACACTAAAGGTAAATCTGATGAAAGTCCTTGTGACAGAATTTGTCCAAACTTACTTGCATTGTGTCCGCATGGTTTAGAATGTGAAGTACTCGGTAGATCTTCATCCATTTTGTCGGAGTGAGTTTGGGTTGGCTGTGAAGGACCTGGGTCTTGATCAGGTTGTTCTTCCATGACAGATAACGAGGTGTGTATAGGCCTTCACGTTCATGCAGACCAAAAAGAAAATATTAATAACAAATTAACAGTTTAAATACATGATTCTTGGCATTATAGCAATGGAACTGTGTTGTTAACGGGGAATAAAATGGACAACAGATATGAGTAATTGTTTTATGAAAGGGATAGTGAACAATAAACACAAAAATAATGTACATACAATTATACAAAGGATTTTTTTTTGTATTTGTGATAAACAGACAGAGAGATATGTATTATTTAAATATTCATTGAAGGCTAACTGTTTTCAATAATATTTTTTGTAACATATTTTACATGTGCATGTACAATGGTAACACAGTAATATGTTCATCAATTATTACTTGTTTGTGTCTAGTATTAGACATGTAATTATGCTGTATTACATCTGATCACATCCTGTCAGTTGTAAGAGTGATAATAATAATAAATGTAATAGAGTGACAATACAGTGGGACTGATGTACAAAACAACAATCAAAAACTTAAATTTACAGTTGAGCCAACAATAGGTTCATCAATTCTCATCAAGAAGAAATGATATAGAAATGGCATAAATCCATATAGCTAGTTTAGGCTAGTTTAGTTAGAAACAGTATGGGTATAACATCAAGCCTGTCCTCTTTCCAAGCCTGAAAATACCTTCTTAAGTGTTGGGTAAGTTTCAGGACACTATTGTGAGGGACTTTATAAATGTTGCAATTGAAAACATATTTTATACCAAAAAAAATTAAAATTTTGTTTCTGACATAGACATATGTTCACCATTGCATGATTCTAGCTATAATCCTTTATTACCTTTATACAGAATGCCACAATGTTTTAAATAATGTGCACACTCATGTAACACACATATCTACACCCCCATGAAAAGTGGAGGTGTCCGAAATCACTACTGCCTTCTTCACGACCTTCAGAATGAGCGCACTGTGCAGAGGCCAGATTTCTGTCAATTGCAAGACACTTTTCATCTTAAAATTAACCAATGTTCTGTATTTTCAATTTCAATGTAACAAATACTGTTTGATAGATATATAATTGAAAATTATACATACCTTGTTACCTGATGATTGATGATATTTTTGATGGTGAAATCCAAGCATGAACTTTTCAAACTGCTCAAACTTTCTCTTAATGGTGACTCCCCAAGAGGTAACTCAGTAGAACAATGGTTTGACTATTCATCTGTATGCTCATTTACATTGCAAATTATGTAAACCAATCCAACATCAGTAAATAAGCCTCAGAACATGAATATGCAAAGGCCTTTTTCCAACAGCAGTGTCAAGTGAGATGGTGCCACGGAGCTGGGCATCCCCAGCTCCATAGGCTTGCATGCGACCTTGCATTCCAGTGTACAGTCCGCATAGCAGGAGGAAGTGAGTCAACGGTATTACATAATAGGTCTGAAGTGCCTAATATTAATTCATGTGTAAAAGATAAAATTCTCACTAGGGGAAATTGCAATGGATGATTATTATGTAAGTGGCTCTGTTCTGTATAACAATGTATCATGCAGCTCTAACCCCGCCCCCCCCTTCCAAAAATAAAAAATAATAATTCGATGAGCTGGCTTTCGGTACAACCATGTACGTTGGAAAACTCCACATTCCGGTCAGAATGCTCTGGCCGCCGTCAGGAGAAAAAAAAATAATTAAAAAAATAAAATGTAGAAGACAGAGTTTTCAAGTCTTTTAAGATTTGAATTTTGTGTGTGACATGATTGGGAGGTTCTTTTTTCCATATACTGGTGAAGGATTTCAGAATTCTGGTAGTGGTAAATCTTCATCATTCAGAGAAACATGAAAATTGTGTGTCCTGTTTGTTTGTACAGTAGCTGCCTGTACTGTGAGAATGAAGTTCAGATAATCAATTCTGCATCACCTGAAACAACCTGCATTGCGTGGAAATGAAAAAATGATTTTCTTGTTTATTACATTTCATTTTTTTTCTTCTTAATCAAAAGTTAATCATAGAGCTTTGCTTTCAGGCCAGGCCACTGCAGAGTGATGTACAATACAGGAGCAAAATAATAAACATGTGTTTTGTCATGGCTTGAAGGTTGTGTGGTCATTGACTTCACAAATCTTGGTTTCATCCGTCAATTAAAGGAAAAAAAAAACACTTGAAAAACACCCTCGCCGAAGATTGATCATAATTAAAGGACAATTGCATGCTGATACATGTATGAAGCTGCCTTAGATATCAGAGGACCAGATTGGTGAAAGTTTGAGAAAAACAGACAAATAGACATGTAGAAGGAAGTATGAATTTTTGAAAGGTCAAAAAAAAATCATTTTGAAATTGGCAACAGCCACTGCAACATTGTACCCTCCATTTGTTTTGGACACAAAATATCTCTATTTTTTATTTTCTTCAGTGTTTTTCCATGGATGCACATAGGCCTACATGTAACTTAAGCCTACCTCACATAAGAAAACTTGTAAAGCAGTGTTAACTAGTATAAACATATGCAGGGTACATAGATGAAGATTGAGAAATAATGAAAATTAAGTGACGTTTTACTTTTAAAAGAAATCGGAGCATTGGTTGCATAGAACAATGTGGTGTTGCCAATTTGTAATGATCCCAAATGTTTTAAACATCCTTAACTCTATTAATATTTGTCTGATTATGCTCAGACTTTTACCAATGTGTTTCCCTGATTTTTCTGCTTCTTTTCAAAGCAAATTGCTATGAGCCCAGAATTGCCCTTTAATGACATTTCCTGCACTCTGCACTATATGGGGGTCTCTGACCGAAGACGACACTGCTACATATTTTCCATGAATAATAACTGTGAAGAA
>JZLH01S0472855.1:47808-61512 GCA_001188425.1 Eucidaris tribuloides
CCGTCAATACAGGTAGAGAAGCAGGCTGGAGAGAAAAGGAAACAGCACTAGACAGAGTTTGTTGATGTTGGCACATTTCTGGTGATAGTGTTTCTTCTGCTTGTTAATAGCTGTCAGAGAGGTGATGAAAGCTTCTTGTAGTACCAGCGAAATGTAAATGTTGTTGTAGTTGTGTCTGCCCCTCTCCCCATAATATCAACACAGATCCCCTCCCCACACAGAAAATTGCCAATTCGGTTTCAGCAGGGAGGTGGCACCTACCTAATTTCATTGGTAGTATTTCTTTGGCTTGTTCAAAGCTGTCAGGGAAGTGATGAAAGCTTCTTGTAGTACTGTTACTGTAAACCCCTACATGTAAAATGTAAATGTAGTTGTAAAGTAGTTGTATTTATCCCTTCCCCTCTACTACCATCCCCATCATATCAACATCTCCCCAACACCATGGTATCACCATCTATTCCCTGCATTTATTGATTTCAAATATTGGGGGAATGTATATTTCTGAAGCACAATTTAAGTAGTTAAAGGTATTGGCTAACATTTACCACAGTTAAAAAATCTCAGCTACATGATTCCCCATGCTACCATTGTCTTTGATAAGGTCTGCAAATGACGCCCTGAAAAAATTGTATTTCAAAATGATTATTTAGTGCTTTAAAAAAGTGAAAATCAAAAGTTGATCGGATTCACCTGCCCATTTTCTCCCATAGATTTACTGTGTGTACACCTGTGCTATTTAAACTCACCCCAAGTTTTAATTGTTTATTCATGCATAACTTGCCATTGGCAGTGTAACTTTCCAAACTTTTTTATTCTAGGGTGTTTATTTGTCCATATGAACACTACTATGTAGTTCAGATATCAAAGTTTTACAATTTTTTAAATTGAAGCTCCACAATGTTAGCCTATCACTTTAAAACAAATTTAATTGTGTACAAGTAAATGTTATTATGACACAATTTTAGTGAGCTGCAGTGACAGACAAGTGTGATTATTCATACATTCAACCTTTCCAGTTGCAAGCAATCATATTGTGCTCTGACTCTGATACTGTAAAACACTATATTTTCGCGACTTTAAACTTGCACGAATAGGAGGCAATGGCCATTTCACGTGCATGAAACTTTCGCGAATCACCGACCTTGAATAAAATAAAATCTAGCAAAATTACAAGGAAGAAGCATTTGGGTGTTTTATTGAATAAATCATCACAACAATATTCAGAAAATATTTGTTTTTATGCCTCTGAAACACTGTTTCATCAAATGTAGCATTGCGACCGTCGTAAGTTACAGCGTAATAATACTTGTTGAGTACCTTGCTGCATGGTCTTGTACTGGCATTAAAAAAAAGTGTGTATGCACTAGGGCTGGCCGATGTTTAGATAATATCGGAATTACATGATGTTGAAAAAGTATCGTCTACACGATAATGATCTCATGATTATTTCAAAATACCGCCAGAGGCACGATATGACCAAAAATACCATCGATTATGAAAACCTAACGGGGTAAATGCATGCACTGCAGTGGGAGGGACCAAAAAATCCCTAGCTATGAATGCATACCGTACTCTGCACACGAGTGCTACTGTCTGTAGACAGGGAGGTGGGGGACAGAAGAGACACCTCCATTCTCTTCAGCTATCAAACTTGTGGTATTGAAAGCCGTAGAGCAATTAGTATAACTATCAACAATCATAACAACTCTATCAACACGGTGCCCATCAAAAATGTAAACAATCAGCACCATGAATCTCCTGATCTAGTTACAAGAGGGTCTACATTTTGATAACAGCCCTACAGGGCTGCAAGTTCAGCCTAAAATAGATTTATCTTCTTCATCACAAATCTGTTTTTCAACTCTGGCGATAAATCGTGTTATCGACGATGTTCTTTCCACGATAATCGAATGAGGTATAGATCAAATTTCGCCACCCCTAGTATGCACAAGCTTTCGCGTGCATTTTACTTTCGCGAATCTAGACTCCTCACGAAATTTGCAAAAGTTAAAGGGAAATTAAACCCAAACATCTGCTTGCATTCAGAGAATAGATAACAATAAGAGAGAGAAAATGGTGAAAGTTTGAACAAATTTGACTGAACCGTTCAAGAGTTATAAACATTCAAAGTTTACATAATCCTTATGTATGGAGGATTCTTAAATTGGCAACTCTACCACTTTTTGAGATGAAAGTGCGGAGAACTCCCCATTGGCTTTGTACACAAATTTTCACTTATTCTCATTTTTTAATGAAATATCTGATTGCCTCTCTCTTGCTTGTTGTACAAGTATGTCCCAGCAAAAATGATTTGTACATGTTTTCTGGAAGAGTTTGATTACCTTCACAACTAACATTTCAGAAAAACGTATATTTGTGAAAATTTGTGTACAAAACCAATGGGGAGTTCTCCACACTTTCATCTCAAAAAGTGGTAGTGTTGCCAATTTAAGAATCCTCCATACATAAAGATTATGTCAACTTTGAATATTTATAACTCTTGAACGGTTCAGTCAAATTTGTTCAAACTTTCACCATTTTCTTTCTCTTATTGTTATCTATTCTCTGAATGCAAGCAGATGTCTGGGTTTCATTCCCCTTTAAATGCTCACGAAAATGTCTCGTCTTACAGTAGTCTAACTGCGACTAGTTTTAGCCAGCGACATGGATTCAAATCTGACATTTTATTTGTGTAGTTTTTGCACAAGTTCTGGCATTAACAACATCTTTTATTGTGTAGTCTTAACCCTTTGACTGTCAAGTTCTTTTTTTGGGGGGGGGGGGAGGGGGTCACAATCATACAATTGACTAGATATTTCATAAAATAAAATCCCTGTTCTCTTCTATCTTGGTTTGGTTTTAAATGGATAATTATTACCAGCTGATTTGTGATGCCACAGAAAAGTGTTTTTTAGCATTTTGGATAATAAAGAGAATATCTTGTTTTGCTGCAAATGAATGCGGTGTGGAAGGCCAGAGCAGTATATCAACAATGGTACTGTGCTTGATATGCGCATCCTAAAAGATAAAAAATCTGTAAAACTGGATAAACATAAATGATAAATTATTTTTCTTTCCTTTTGAGTTTTGTATACCCCTGATGCTTTCTTGAACATTTTGTAAAGACCTCCAAATAATTTTAGGTCAATATTAGTGTTCCTATTTGGAAGGTAAAATGAAAGAAACGTCAGATATTCAGCCTTTTGAGGGCATTCAGGTAGTAGTCTTGGCTGGGGGTCTTGGAGGTGCACTGATGTTTTCTTTTCCTTTATTTTCCTAGTTTCTTTTGAAGTAAATTTGAACATGGTGCCAATGTCTGCTTTCGTGTATCTCCCAATAGACATGTAGTTGTGCAGCTGTACATGTATTTCTATGTGGTACATCACAACATGAAGATTAAACCTGTACTGTATAACCCAGTTATAAAAGTAGCAGACACCTGCAGAGTGGATGTGAAAAAGCATACATGTTGTAGAAAATTCTGAAATCAATGAAGGGTATTTTCAAACCCGGATATCCATTTACCATGGGCAATAAAGCATTTGTGTACCAAAAAGGTGATGTTCGTATCATTTTCCATACTTTTTTGTAGATATCTGTAACTATATTGTTTTGAAAACTGTATCTGTTTAAAAAAAATGTTATCCTATATTCAAAAATGTTATAGCCAGCTGGTTATAGCATACTCTGTTTCAGAAGCTATTTAAAGGAAGAGTGAAGATGAATTTGGTATTTTGTTTGTAAACAGATTCACTTCACAGACTGGAAAGTCTAGTTTTGTGGTAAATGACATTTTGAGGGGAAAATAAGGTATAGCACATTTTGACTGACAGCCAGAAGCAATTGTTAAACTGGTGTGAAACACGTCGTTGCAGCACTGTTCCAAAACAACCTCATGCACGGGGTTATTAACCGACATGTAAGAAGTGATTAAAAATATCGTCCATTGAGATGCAACGATTTCATTTGTCTGTCGGGGAAATAGTCCAAAGTGAGAAACAAACATCGGAAAATTGATAAACTAACATCTCCTCTTGTAATTGCTGAAACATTTTCTCTTGCCTTTGTAAGAAAATCAATTAATATTGATCGCCAAAATGGGGTCCTTATTAAGACGGACTTGTCAATTGGATAGAGGATGCAAGTGGTAAGAAGTGTAACAGTGCCCAAATTGACAACCCTTTCTTCTATCCTTCTTAAATCCTCTTTATCCCAACTATTGTCTTGCTCTAAATCTTCTGTGATGGAATTTCTTTTTTCTTCAGCAGCTGCTTTCATTCCAACTCTCATCCTCTTTTCTCGATCAATTCCCAAAGCTGCCGTCCGATGCGGCTTAGCTCTCCCCTTCCCTTCTCCTGCGACTGAGATGCCATTGTCCCAGTCTCTTCATCCCTATTGGAAGCAGCCAGCATCTTGTAATTGAAACCACAAGAGCGTAACATCTGTGCTGCCGAGAAAGCCGCTTTTTTTCAAGGCAACCCGCTTGAAAGGCTGCTAGGACTGGGGGTTTTTCGGCGTGAAAGGTTCGGTGAAAATCCTGCTTTTGTCCTCTCAAAGAGGTGAAGATTGGGCTAAGCCATTCATGAGCTGTTCACAAAAATCTTAAAAGAGTTGTTCCCCTATTGTCTCTCCTTCCCATGCCTGTCTTTGCTAAAGCTTCTGCCCTGTAGCTACGGCTTGTGTACAGGGTAAGCGTATCTCAGCTTGGCCCAGCCAGGCAAATCCAAATGAATAATAATGAAAAGGTTTTAGTCTTTTCTATACCATCTTAGCCCTTCCTCTTGTAGCAAATAAGAGCTTAGCACAGGTATTTTCATCTGCCGGCTATTCTTTTCTCTCTCTTCTTTAAGATTGATCTCCTGTATACAGGGATATATAGAAGATGAACCGTGAAGGATTTTGGTTTACAATATGGGTGAGGGAATCTGTAGAAGGCTAAAGTCGGTCCAGCGTAGTCGGGTTATAAATGTAGCCTGAATTTTTGGTGGAGAAAAAAAAGTCTACTACAACCTTCACTACCATTCAAAACTTTTTTTAGCAGAGGAAGGGAGAATAGAATGTGCCTTTTGATTCTTGAAAAAAAAAGTTACACATCACTCTTTTGAATAGTCAGCGGACAATACAGCGTGCACAGAAGACGCACAGTGTGTCCGTGTTTTTCTCGGTCGCAGCCTGCCCCATTGTATTGCTTATCCCCTAACTGACAAAGACAGTGTGTCGCTGGCTATAGATAGACCCTCACTGCTTGGCTCGCCCTCGTGTGTTGAGACCCTTGTTTGTTCCGTCGTTTGGCGTGTAAACACTAAACCGAAGGCCTGTTATTGGGACCTCTAAGCTCCAGCATTCAAAGCACATTTTCTTGTCTTTTCAAAAGTCCGTCATTCAAAGTTTTCCCCGCAGGACGAGAAGCCTTAGTTCCACAGGCTCAAATTGGGGATAGCTTGCCATGGTATAGTTCATATTGGCCTGGTATAGTTAATATTGCCCTGGTGTAGTTAATATTGCCCACCATACCAGTTCTGAGTGCAACGGGCTATTGCCTTCTTGCATAATGGAATATTCCTCTGTTCTACAAGCACTACCATTATATGATTATTGCCTTCAAGGGAACATCTTACTTGCATTGAGATAAATATTTACCTTGGAACATACACCGACAGCTGACTTGAACCTTTTGATTTGGAAATCTAAGTGATATTAATCTTCTGGAAAACAACGAAGTAAGGAGAAGTAGAACTACCTCTGAGGTGAGTTACAATTGCCATGGTTACTGAGAGATTCGGTGGGAAACATTTTTCAGTGAACCTTGTTTGTCTTCACTCTTTAAGTCAAGCATATTTAGTTGGTGTGGAATTGATGGATTAATTAACATTTTTCAACTGTGTTTTAGTGTCATTTTTTAGATGAGAAGGGAAGTGTTTTCCAAGATGGCATTTTTCATTTAAAGATGCAATATTAATAGTGTTCTTCCAGTACTCCCAACCCCCCCCCCCCCAAAAAAAAAAATAGACCTGTAAAGAAGAAATTTGGTTTATTTCTGAGATACTATTTCAGAAAAGGTATATATATTCTCATCATTTTGAAGTTAAATTTATAATGTCCATGATTTGTTGCAAAGCATTATGTTACAGGGAAAATTTGCTGTGACAGGGTTAACTGTAGAACAGTTCCCGTACAATAATCAAATTAGTGTCTGTAGTTGTCCTTGTGCCAAGAAGCATCCAAACTTTTAAGAAAATTCATCACATCCATGTGAAAACTGTCTGCTCTTATTGTTGTGCTGAGACATAAAGCCTCCACTGTGTACTTATCACCTGCTAGCAAACACTTCTCAAAGAAGGAATTCTAATGGTGTTACTCCTTGCAAACAGGCTGTTAATGAACTACTAGCCTGTCCAATCACACAACTCTGTATCAATATTGGTTCTGTGGTTTTATGGTGTGTTTAGGGGTTGATTTCTTTCATTTCTTTCATTCTAGATAGTACAGGATTGGCTAAGAATGTGTGATAGGTATGTCGTTGGATAACACTGAGTAACTCATGTATGCAGACTTAAAGATTGTGTCAGGGATGTGCAAGTCCATTACTTCCCTTCATTATCAATACCAAACGGTAGTTTAGTACTTACAAATGGTGTGTTGAAAGTCTGAGATCCATACGTCATGAATTTGTTGTTTTATGAGAAATACTAATAACGACATGTTACCAGAATGTTGTTCTTTCTGTGAGTTTCAATTTTGCTCAAACTGCGAATCGCTGTTACTGTGCACCGTAGCAAGACCAGCGCAGCCCTCTGATTGGTTAACGGCTATCCCCTGCGCGACCTTTGGCTAACGGCTGATCGGACCATTTTGGAATGGCACGTGCACGTTTGACGTCGCGGATTTTTTGAAATTTGCTTCCAAGCAATTTGAAAAAGGATGAGGTTTAACCGTCCAGATTTTCACCAAAACTCAATATTTTACCCCAAGTCTCTATGAGAGGTGGTTATTCATATTAATCTTCACATTGGATATGATTTCAGCTGATTTCATTCATATAGATGTTTTTTGACGTGCAAATCAATGACACAATCTTTAAAGACAGACTACGAGATTTGCATGTCAGAAAATGGCAAAATTAATTAAATCAGCTCAAATCGTTCACAATGTGAAGATTATTAAAAATAAACACCTGTCATAGAACCTTTGGGTAGAATACGTAGTTTTGATGAAAATCTGGACATTTAAACTTCAAAATTTACAGTGACGTTACCGCGCACGGGCCGTTCCAAAATTGTCCGATCAGCTGTTAGCCGAAGGTCGCGCACAGTTTAGACGTTTAACCAATCAGTGTGCTCTGCTGGTCATGCGAACATACTGGTACACATAACTGCGATTCACAATTTGAGCAAAATTTAAACTCGCGGAAAGAACAGTATTCTGGTAACATTAGTTTTTCTCATAAAACAACAAGTTCATGACGTATGGCTCTCAAACTTTCAAAACACCATTTGTAAGTACTAAACAACCATTTGGTATTGATAATGAAGGGAAGAAATTCGACTTGCAAATCCCAAACACAATCTTTAAAGGCCCCCCCCCCAAATTAGTTGTCCTCCATGCGACAATTTTTCATCAATATTTCAAACAGTTTGTCACTGTGATGCCAAACATCAGAAACAATATCAAATGTAATATTGTTTAGAGTGACATATTGTGAGTCGACAAATAGCAATGCTCAAGCAGATATTGCTAATGCTTTACCACAGGAGGAAAATTTTCATGTTTCACAATATCCCAAAAGTACTATGTATGCTGAATGTTTTGTTGTAGTCTTATTTTCGTGAATTTCACAACTTACTGAATGCAAAAAGCTACTTCCTGACATTTCTGTAAAAAGTGAATGCAATTCGTGAAAATATAGGCTACTCTCACGAATTCCCCGTCTTGAAGCAAAATCGAGAAAATATATGGCATAATACAGTATAGAGTTACTGCCTTTAAAGGTTTAATTCTGCATACCCAACATATGACTGTATGTAATTATGCAAGGGACTCCAGAGAAAATATTGACATTCCTCTATGACATGTGTATGTATGCACAGTGCCCAAAGGAACATGAATATTCTGGTTCAAGTGTTCCAGAAATGAAAATGAATGAAATGAAATGAACTACATGTACTTTCCTTGTCATGTTATGGACATATGCAATGCAGTGTAATTTGTGTAATACATAGTTGTTTTGACATACTGTAGGCCTATCCTGTATATTCACAGTGAAGCAATACATGTAAGTTAATTAGCAAAACTTTGTCATTATTTTTAACATGGTACATGAAGCTTTATTCCTGTTTATGTGTTTATGTATGTATGTATGTATGTATTTATTTATTTATTTATTTATTTATGTATTTATTTATTTATTTATTTATTTATTTATGTATTTATTTATTTATGTATTTATTTATGTATTTATTTATTTATGTATTTATTTATTTATTTGTTCATTTATTTGTATTCATTTATCTATTTCATTTGCAGTTCTCTACTGTACAGATTTTCAGTCAGATGACATACGGTTTAATGACTTGGCTTCAGTTCTCTTTCACTTATATGACAAATTGTTCAAAATATTACAAATATTCGAGGTCCCATGGTACTTTTTCCCCCTCCTTTATAAATATGACATTTTGCCAGGTTGTCAATCAGTGCCAGTGCCAGACAAAATGTGTGAACTCAGAAAAGTAATAACTGAAGTTTAAAAGGGGGAAAAAAGAAAGAAAGAAAGGAAAGCACTAGAAAAGGGCAGGTGTTTTATGTTAGGATCAGGGCCACCCTGAATTTCTTTAAAAAAATGTATTCAGGGTAAATGACCTATGTTACCATTTTTTCTTTTATTATGATTGTAGTAGTGCATGCATGTAGAAGTGTGTGTGTGGGGAGGGATGGTATGGGGAGGGATGGGGTGGGGGGAGGGGGTTGTACCTGTCATGTCAGAGCTGAAGGCAGCTTATAAAGTCAACTACAGCTGGCATTTCTGTACTGGTAGAGCTTGAAAGAAGATAGATTATTAATGCTCATTAGAAGCATTCTGTGGTATTTTACACTTTGGTGGCTGGTTAAAAATTGAAGATATAATTACTCAGAAACTTATTTTCTTTTTGGCAACATGCTACAAAATTGAAAATTAATATTAACTCTATGATTTTTATTTTCAAAAGTGTATGTATTCAATCTTCTGATTATTTCCCTCCCTCACTTTGCATTCGTGATTTCAAAGAAAAATCTCTAATTGGCTTTCGAATAAAATATTGCACATTAAAGCCATAGGCTAGAAATGACCCTGATTTTGAAAAATGTGAGGTACATAATCCTCCATGCTGTAAGTGTCATTGGTAAGGTCTAAAAAAGAAGCCCTGAAAAAAATTGTATTTCAAAAACTATAAAAAGAGTGAAAATCTACAGGCACTCAAATAGACCGGATTCACCTGCTCATTACCTCCCATAGACTTACTGTGTGCAGATCTAGGCTACATGTATTTTATCCTCCACTGGAGTGGAAATTGCTTATTCATGCATATCTTACCAGTGGCAGCATAATTTTTCAAACATTTGTATTGTATCGTGTTTATTTGCCCATTTGAACACTACTATGTAGATTAGATCAAAGTTTGACAATTTTTTTTTTAATTGAAGCTCCACAGTGTTAGCCTATTACTTTAATAATTACTTCTTGCAAAACATAAGATTTAGAAAGGCTGACTGGAAAGGAAACAGCCAGAAATCAAGTGGGAATATAGGTACATGTACCAGCTATACTTTTATTCAATTCAATTCAATTCACATTTATTCAGAAACTTGCACATAAGAATATAGTATGAAAATATAAAATTGTATCAGGAACATGTCATAAAAAGCCAGGGGCTCAATTAAATTGTGTGTACCCTAAAACAACTATAAATCATATAAAACTATATTAGAAATGTTAAACATGATATTCCATTTTGTTTACTTACATAAAAACAAAGCAAAAGACAAAAACAAAACATTACATTTATGGAGGAGCTAACAGTGTAAAAGATTTATGTTTTGCTCTCAAATTGTATTGAACTGAATGGAATTGCAAGCACTTTGGCGTACACTTGGATGTGTAAACTAAACTTATCAGGAATATTTCAAATGGTTAGTAACTTACTCATAAAAGTGTTGGAAAGAATGAAAGGTATTTCATGAACCCAAGTGAATAATTCCGAAACAAAATTGTATTTTATTGAATAATGCTGTAGGTTGAAATGGTTACTGAGGGAAAAATAAAATTGTAAAATGTGGCTTCCAAAATTTGAAAAATTTATTTTTAGTTGTGTTATGGAAAGAAGAGGAATTAAAATGTAAAATAGGGGAAGGTCCCACAAGAGATTGATTGTGAAAATGTTAAGATGAGAAATGGTAACCTTTCTACCCGACTCTGCAAACAACTTTATAGACGCGAGGGACCCTCTCACAGAAATCATCAAATTGGCCATCCATCTTCATTTATGCCTGATGACATCACAAACGTGACCCTCGGAGGTCACAGCAGTCCCTGACCCTAGTATCGGACTTGGCCCTGTTGATAGGACCACTTAAACTTCAGACCAAGAGGCCGAAATTTGGCCCCTAGGGGCTAGAAGCTGACCCCAGCTAGAATTACAGTGTAAAAGTCATTCTGTTACAACATACACTGTGTGCATAGTACAATATGCATTGATGTCAGGTGGAGAGTGGTGACTATATTATCCCTCCCTTGTTGTTTGTACTTAATGTTTATTTTGATATGAGAAGTGGTATCCACCAGCTATCTTTTTGGGTGACTAGACTTTGTATCTCACTTTTTGGTAAAAACCTAATTTTTACGTAATCTTGTAGCTAGGATATCACATTTTGTTTTTACTAAATCAGATATTTCAACTCAAAAAAATTGAGCCACTGTCGCCTGGTATAAAACGACAGCTATCCCAAAAGGCATCCTATTTTTTTGGCTGTCCTGGACATTCAACATTTTGAGATACAAGGTCTAGTCACTCCTGCGACGATAATGTCCCTGCACCTATCAAAAGGTCCGAAGGGCCGAGAAAGGGCATGGGAATTGTGAATCACCTGAATTTGCATTGTAATTAAAGGTTAGTGACATGATTGGGAACACTTAAAAATGCCTCAAGAACCAAATGAGTTGAAATGTATACCAACTGTACACTAGCTGGAGTGGATCTCCCATCTGGGAGGATTTGTGTCTAATTTGTTTACTTATGGAGAATCAAGTATGAACATACTAGTATTGTAATTTTATCGTGCCCCGATAGATATAACAAGCCATAGAGAGCTACACAACAGGTTTGCCTGCCACTTGGTATATTGACATTAGTTATTTTAGAATGAGCTAACGTTTGACTACAAGATTTTCACAGTAGAATCCTTGTATAGTTTACTTGATTCTAGAATAGTTTCAGCTTAAAGACACTATATACATGTAACACTGTGAAAGACCCGTTTAAAAAATTGTCGAACTTTGCTATCTGACATATCTGACAGTGTTTGAATGGACAAATAAACACCCTAGAACACAAAAGTTCAGACAGTTATGCTGTCACTAGTAATATGTACAGATGAAAATTGGCACATTAATTTCATCTCAGCTGAAAGGAAATTCTGCAACACAGCAGTCTATGGGGGAAAACCGGAATGGTCTCTCAATGATTTTCACTTTTTCAAAGCACTTAACGATCGTTTTAAACTGCAATTTTTTCAAGGCTTCATTTTTAGACCGTATCAGAGACACTGTAAGGATGGGGAATCAGGTAGCTCAGATTTTTTAAACTGGAAACATTGTTATACAATGCCTTTAAGTTGAGCACTACCCCCCAATCATATCATTTACCTTTAAAGGCACTGTATAACAATGTTTCCAGTTTAAAAAATCTGAGCTACATGATTCCCCATGCTACTAGTGTCTTTGATACAGTCTAAAAATGAAGCCCTGAAAAAATTGCAGTGTAAAACCATCATTAAGTGCTTTAAAAAACTGAAATTCATTGAGAGACCATTCCAGCTTTTCTCCATAGACTGCTGTGTTGCAGAATTTCCTATCACCCGATATAAAATTAATGTGCCAATTTGTATCTGCACATATTGTACTAGTGACAGCATAACTGTCCAAACTTTTGTGTTCTAGGGTGTTTATTTGTCCATTCAAACACTGTCAGATATGTCAGATAGCAAAGTTCAACAATTTTTTGAACGGGTCTTCTACAATGTTATATAGTGTCTTTAACTTGTTTGTACTGTAAATGATATAGTCTATATAAACGTCAGAGACACATATTCATAGATACATTATGTATACCTACACACCATAAAAATATTTATTTTGTGTCCATTGACATATTTATTTCTACATGTACAATTTTGCACATGTACACTGGGAAGATATTCAAAAAATGAAAGAGTGAAAAGCAGTGTACATTGTTATCTCTGAAAAACTTCAGCAGAAAGAAATATCAAAATACAAATTTCTCAAGTATCTACAATTCAAGCAAAATGAACATGAAGACAAATTATAGGCCTATTAGATCAACACAGAAGCATTTAGTATATGCTTGGTTCCACTAGGGATAAATTAATTTACAATCCTGAGTCTTATTTGTACAGGGCTTCTGTTTGCACACTGATTATAACAGGGAAGAGAGACATTTTTATGATGCCTTGATAGATAGAGAAGAGAGGTAATAAAACGGGCTTTGAATGATGTCAGGCACTTATCTAATGGATAATGGTCCTTGGAATCTATTCACTTGCCCTGACCCTCGCATCATAAATCTTCCTGTCCCCAACCTGATCCTATTCTAACTTAAAGGTATTGTCTATTTTTGTTTCCAGTTTTAAAAAAATCAGAGCTACATGATCCTCCGATGCTACTAGTGTTTCAAGGGTGTAAAAGTGAATCCCTGAAAGATTGCAGTACTAAATGGCCATTAAATGCATATAAAAAAAGTGAAAATTACTGAGCGACCATTCTCATTTTCCATATAGAGTGCCGTGTTATAGAATATTTGTAACCAGGACATTTAGTTTTGTAGTGATATTTGCTAGTTACAGCATTGAGATGTTTTCAGTGTTCTAGGGTGTTAATTTGTCTATTCTAACACTGTAGACCAGATAGCAAAATTTGACAGTTTTTAAATGGGGCTTCAACAGTGGCAAAAGGTGTCTTTTAACAACCAGAGAACACTCTGAGCTAGTTCCTACCACTTTTTATCTTCTTTCTTCTTCAAGAAGGAAAACAATATTTAGTAATTCTTACTCCCTGACATGTGATGATCTGGGAGTCCTGTAAAAAAAAGTAAATAGAAAACAAAAAACAGACAAGAACTTGTGAATAAAGAAGATGAACTGTGGAAACACTTGAAAGCCTTATACCTACCACCAGTCTGATGAGAGATTCATAGAATCATGCAGAATGCATACCTGTAGCTTATTGAAGTAAAAAATAGTCTCTATTACTATTTTACTCCCTTGCAAGATTACTAGAAGATGGAAAATGATTTGCATTTAGATTTTTTATCATTTGTATCAAGTACAAATTGAAAAAAATAATGTTTGGTTTGTCTGTCATAAGTACATACACATACAGTATGTTTGATGTAGGCCTATGTATTGCCTGAAAGCAAAATATTTATTTTGCCTGCT
>JZLH01S0472922.1:59355-73916 GCA_001188425.1 Eucidaris tribuloides
GGAAAATGAAATTTTCATAATGATGAAATTAAGTAATTGATAAATCCTCTCATCCATTTTCAACTATTTTGTAATATTTTTTAGTAGATCACATGCACCCTTTATCTTCGTGTTTTTAGCGATTACTTTACACAAATATTTCAACAAAAGCAGTATAAAATGTAAAATAAGCAATATGGAACACAATATACGTATACATGATCAAAGACAATAATACAATACATCAGGAAATTTACTGTCAATATAAAATACAGTATGTAATGCAATACATTTAAGGAATTAAAAAATAATAATTCAGAGTCGATGATTACTATGGTAAAACAGGGTTATGTATACATGCATACACACACTATGAGCATTTACAAAGTAAAAAACACAGTCATTTGGAAATTGTTACGAACAATTTTTTTAATGAATAGGTCAATATCAAATATAATCGTATATGATAGAGATCGGGTCAGATAAAAGTGTTCGAGTATTTGAATAATTAGTGAGGAGTTCGAATTAGTATGATTATTATAGTATTGTTCATAATGTGTAACGTTGGTATATTTATTTAAAAAATGCATAAATAAGTGGCTATATTACATGGAAAAAATAAAAGATTAATCTGCGATACTCTGACTCTGCTCAAAATATATTCACTAGAAAATGATATGCCCCCCAAATGTGATATCTATTTTTATCACAGTTGCCGGATTTAAATTAAATTAAACTCAATCAAGAATTAGATCGCGATGCAAATTAATAATATTTTGAATGAAAGAAATCATTAATCAAAAGAAAAGAAAAGCGAAAATGTGACTGGTCATGTGATGAAAATGGTGGGAGAAATTATGAACGAATGAAGATTTTATTTTTAAACCAAAAATAGAAAACAAACGAAGGTTCAAATGTTTTTAACGATGTATTGAGTCACGTTTATCAACTCACCTCCCTTTACTTCTTGCGAGAACAATGTTTCAGCGAGAACAATGTTTTAGTTGATTATTCTACTTATAAGTGATTTAAATTGTTAAAAATCCGATTTGGAAATTTATTTGTTGAAATTTTTTTAACGCTTCTTCTTTGTATCCTTCGTGTTTTGTGTGTATGTGTGTGTTTGTGTGTGTGTGTGTGTGTGTGTGTGTGTGTGTGTGTTGTGTGTGTGTGTGTGTGTGTGTGTGTGTGTGTGTGTGTGTGTGTGTGTGTGTGTGTGTGTGTGTGTGTGTGTGTGTGTGTGTGAGCGCGCGTATCTAAGCTGTGCTCCCGAGCAAGAAAATGTATTGCATTTATCGCTTCGGAATCAAAGTTCTCAAAAGCAGACATATATTTTTATGATTTTTTTTTTTTACAAAACAATTTAATGTTTTATTATATGTGGAAATGAAAATTTAAATGACTTTGATTTTATCTTTGGAAATAATTCACATTTGAACACCCAAGTAAGGGATGATATGAATCTAAATTGCTTGAAAAAAATAACAATCAAGAGAATTCAGGTAACAAGTATTTACGTTTATTGTTAATAGGTGTTAATAGCACCTGACTATTGACAACAGCAGTAAAACTTACCCAAATTATGTTCACCAAAAGTGTATGTACACTTTGCTGCGTATTTAACTTTCTTCGCTGCGGTCAATAAAAGTTTGTAAACAATACCCGATCTTCCACTTTCCTTCAGTCACCTCTTATTCGGTCCAATTGTCTCGCCTGATAGCTTCAAATACAGCGATATGCTTTCATCAGTTTACAAGAAACTATCTCAACGTTATGTTCCACTTAACTGTTGTTCGTCTATTTCCCAGTTCTTCGTGGTGAAACAATTAAATTATATGAATCTCTCGATTCTTTATTCATGTCTCCTCAGTCTTGAAGGTCTGGTCACGTAGTTTTGTTCACCTTCTTTAGGAAATATATATATATTTCTAAATTGTCTTTCCAGTTCTCCATGTTTTTTCTTCTTTTTGGATTTATTTTTTAAAACATAGTAATTTAAGTAACATGCTTACTCCTCACTGTATACATTTTTTTCTGGTTGTTCGTCAATAATTATCATCTTCTTGTTCTTCCTTTTTACTTCTTCTCTCCATCCCATTATCCTCATCACATTTTCATCTATCACGCGCATCTCACATCTTTTTACGCTTGGATGTACCGTCATCCCTCGTTTTACAGCATCTCCATCATCTCCATCATCTTCATCTTCTCTCATCTTTCTCTGCTCTCAATATTCCTCCTCTGCTCCTGTCATTTCTATTCAATTTACCCATACTTTAGATAATTCCGCCTCTTCTTCGTCTCACAATTGACCCAATCTTATCTTGCTGTAGCGCATCGTATCATCCAGACCATCATCGCCACCACATCAGCATCATCATCATCAGCAACATCCTCCTCCTCCTCTTTCGGAATCATTATCCTCCGTACATGATCATAGAGATCACGGCTAAAACGTCTATTAATGTTGCGACAGACTGCACATTGCTCCTAACACGCGTGCACCATTATAACGACCACATTGAACACCAAACGCCGAGGCTTCACGGCTGCAAGCTGCCTGCCTAAATTGCTCTGTGTATATATAGCGAGACTACGCCGTGTTTGTATATATGTTCTCGGGATCGAGATATTTCCCGCCCGTTTATTTTCATCCCCACTTTTAGATAAATAAATACGACATCAATAATTTTTCCAGAGATGAGATTACTTTTACCGTCAACATAAACGATTATTGGGATTAGATCGTGCATTTTCATGATACGATAAAAATGTGAACATGGTGTACCTGCTGGTAGCAGCTTGGAGTGAAAACAACACAGGAAAAAGAATGCAGATTTTTACCGTTTGTTTCATCTGTATAAAAAAGGTAATGGTGGCATGCAAACGCACTATACGTATACGTTTTATGAACAATGTTGGAGACGCTATTTAACATTCATTTTGTGGGAACCACATTTGAAAAAAAATATTCAAATTTTCACATCTGACTTACATAATAGTGACTAGTGATAGTGAATAGTCAAACATACAGCCTAGACTACAAAACTTGCAAAATGAGCAAAGAAAAAAAAAAATCAACAGGAAAACCAATGTATTGTGGACAAAAGTTCAGTAACATATTAATCTATGGGTGGAGGTGGGGGGGGGGGGAAACTGCAATGGTCGCTCATTCATTTTTACTTTTCAAAAGCACTGAATTTTGCATTGCAATCTTTCAGGACTTCATTTTTAAACCTTATCAAAGACACTAGTAGCATGGGTGACGATAATTGAAATGCTTTAAGGTGGACACCTTGTTAAACGATACATAAAGTTTAAACATTAATCATGATAAAATGTGTTTACGTTTTCTAATATTTGTTAAATCTTGAAATGTAATTCAATGAACATCTTGTATTTGTTCTCGTTCGGAAACGTGATCAAATCTTCCGAATTTTCTAAACTTCAGTCTTGGTGAGCTTCTGTTTTCTCTCTGTGGTTCCATTGGATTTTGTGCATCATTGTTACCCCCCCCCACCTTTTTACATATTCTTTCTTAAAGACACTATATAACAATGTGGAAAACCCGTTTAAAAATTGTCGAACTTTGCTATCTGACATATCTGACAGTGTTTGAATGGACAAATAAACACCCTAGAACACAAAAGTTTGGACAGTTATGCTGTCACTAGTACAATATGTGCAGATACAAATTGGCACATTAATTTTATATCGGGCGATAGGAAATTCTGCAACCTGCAGTCTATGGAGAAAAGCTGGAATGGTCTCTCAATGATTTTCACTTTTTTAAAGCACTTAATGATTGTTTTACACTGCAATTTTTTCAGGGCTTCATTTTTAGACTGTATCAAAGACACTAGTAGCATGGGGAATCATGTAGCTCAGATTTTTTAAACTGGAAACATTGTTATACAGTGCCTTTAATTACATGACAATCTTATGAATCAGACATAAGGTTGTTGCTCATATATAGATAGTAATTAATTAGATAGATCGATTTATTGGACATAAAATCATAACATAAATCTAAAGATTAAAACAGCCATGTTACAAAATAAAATGAAATGATAACACTGGTAAAAATACAAACAAATTATAATGGATTGCATGTAGTAAGGATTTAAAAAGGCAGTTATTAACCTGCAAAATAATAGAATAAACATGGGGGTATTACACACAGACGCAATACAAACACACACACTTTTACTCATACAAATACGTACACAGCCACGCAACAACACACTTTAAAGTATACGCATGATATACTAAAAACTGCACAATATGATATAAAATTATAATACTGTAGATGAAAAAATATGATACCGTACAGCAGATAAAAAAGAATACAATTATTGCATCAGAAAAAAATACCATAGATTTTTACATTTTGGATGTAAACATTCTTCAAACGTTAACAATTTTACACAACCTGATCATTACAATTTTGTTCTTTTGAATGTGAACATTTATTCTAAATAAATGGTTTCAGGCGGGTAAGCCTAAATTAGTTAGAATGTACGATGACAAAAAGTAATGGTATTCAGCGTGAACGGAGAAGGCATAACAAAACATACTGTACATGCAAACGCAATACACACACACACACACACACACACACACACACACACACACACACACACACACACACACACACACACACACACACACACACACACACACACACACACACACACACACACACACACACACACACACACACACACACACATCAACCCCCACACACAACATCCAATAACATAATGCATTCACTCTGAGGAAAAAAACCACAGGTTTCTAGGTGGTTCCCATTTTGTCAAAAAAAACGGCGCCATTTTGATGTTGAAAGGGTTCTCATTAGGTTCATCCTAGATTCCTAACCTAATTGGTGCCATCAAGAACAATGTCTACGTCAAAATGGTGATAATAAGCACCCATAAATGGTGCTGCGAAAATAGGCCAGCTATATTGTGAGAAAATGGTTCTATACACGGAACCATTTAAAAACCCTTCTGCTTACAGTGTTGTATATAGCTTATAGTTAATGCAATGCGATTTCAATGTTTACGTACAGTTGTATGATAGGTGGGAATGATATAACAAAAAATACAAGGTAAAATAAGGAATTACATAGTACATGTAATATGTACAATCCAAACATACTTTATGAATCATATTTCCTGTATATATTTGGAGATAAACAATTTATTCAAACATTTTCAAAGGTAAATGATGTGATGTGTGAAGGAATGGTAAGGTGTGAGGAATCTCAAATGTTGGGACAAAAATATACTAGACTTCCTTGTCGATGGTAGTTTTGGAGTTAAACTTTCGAAGATTTATTTATTCATTAATTTATTCATTTATTTATTCATTTATTATCTATTTATTTATGCATTATTAAATGAGATAATGAGGAAATAATCTATAAGACAGTTTTACCCAAATGAAGTAGAATCAATGTGAAATGATTGGGAAAAGTAAAAAATGTCTCAAGGACCAAATGAGTTGAATCATATATACATTTATGTACTCTGGCTAGCGTTTGTATTTAGGCTGGAAGGATTTGTCTTTAGTTTGTTAAACAAGCATTAATCTACCAGTATTGACTTAATATTCGGTGCTGATACGTCCCATAGAAAGTTACATGACAAATCTAACCGTTACAGCATTTCTGAATAATAAAGAGGAACTGAGTGACTATTACATTTTCACAGTAGAAACCGTAAAGTAAAAGGCCAACATTTTGGAGCTTCAATTTAAAAAAATGGTCAAACTTTCATATATGAGCTACATAGTAGTGTTTAAATGGACAAATAAACCTATAGACAAGATATGCACGAATAAACAATTTGCACTCCGGTGAAGGATAAAATAGCCGAGATCTACAAACAGTAAGTCTATGAGAGGAAATAGACAGGTGAATCCGGTCAACTTGATTGCATGTAGATTTTCACTTTTTTAAAGCATTAAAATAATCATCATTTAGAAATGCAATTTTTCAGGGCTTCATTTTTATACCTTATCAAAGACACTTAGAGCATGGAGGATTACGTAGCTCACATTTTTTTTTAATATGGTCATTGTTAGCCTGTGGCTTTAAACAGTATTCTGTATTCTAGGAGGAAAAAAAGTTCCAAAAATGTGCCCAGCCTTGTCACAATAGCGGTGCATTTATTGGTGCTCTTGAGCATCATTCTGACGTAAAAATTTGAAAAAAGCACAATTTTCTTGAAAAAAATGCTATCAAGCACCCTTAATGGTGCATATTAGCCACTGTTAAAGGCAAGGTTCACCCTAACATTTAGTTGGTTTCAATAAAAGCAGAACAATGAGAGAAACATATTAATGAAAGTTTGGCGAAAATCCACCAAAGAATAACAGAGTTATGAAGTTTCAAACTTTTAAATTTGTGACGTCAAATGCGAGCAGCTCTCCAAATGTCATGTAATATAAATTCCATAAATTCCAATTTTTGAATAGTTCATGATAATTGAATGGGGTTTTTTCATAGTTGCATTTATAAAATAATGTTTCTGATAATATATTGAATGCACAGGTAAAATCATTTTCAAATTTTTGAGAAAACGGCACTTTTATGGAATTTATATCACATGACATATAGGGAGCTGCTCGCATGTGACGTCACAAATTTAAAAATTTGAAACTTCATAACTCTGTTATTCTTCGGTGGATTTTCGCCAAACTTTCATTAATATGTTACTCTCATTGTTCTGCTTTTATTAAAACTAACTTTATGTCAGGGTGAACCTTGCCTTTAATATGGTGTCGCTATTGTCATAAAATGATGCTAATTCGAATCTTTTTTTCCCTTAGAGTGTGGAAACACTGTTTCCTAAATAGAGGACTTGTAAGGTGGCTTACCATAATTATCGATTCTCTGATAATTCAGGTCCAGGTCCTGCAACACGCGCAAGGCTGCCACTCGTAGGGGAAATCCCCTACCGTAGTGGATTTTGGACGTGCGTAGGGGGTAGAGATACCTACGGGAAAATGACCTTCCGTAGGGGAAACGTTAGCCGGGGATTTCGGAATGATTTGTAGGGGATGTAGGGGTTTTGACAATTATTCAGTAATATTCATAATTTTTCAACGAAATTCCGACTTTAACCACTTTGTCCATTTTGTCATACTCCCCGAAAGAAATTTTGTGATTATATTTTGCATTTTTAAGCTCATCATTTTATTTTTAGGGAAAACAAACTACTTCGTCAGCTGGAAAAATGTTGATTTTTGTAGGAGAAAACACTATTCCTATGGCGGAAAATATGTCTAATAAGAGCGTAGGTGGAAAAGTGGTCTCCGTAGGGGAAAATACGCATGCGGCGTAGGGGGAAATCAAAATTTTGAGTGGGAGGCCTGAACACGCGTCGTTCGACACACAGTTCCTCGCTCCCACCGGGGTACCGCGCCACGGGAAATCGCCCTCTAGAGAGGTTCTCTCACTCATCATGGACCCGCCAATCGTGTATATAATGTACATCGACGAAAACGACCTGAGACGAGTCTAAAGAAGAAAAAAATGATGAAGGAGAGAATCCTGAGCCGCCTATCTGTCATCGAACGAGGAGGATAAAGGGTGGGCATTATGGGTAGAGATGTGGCTTTTCACGTCATGCAGCCCCCGAGAGATCTACATTATTTGTCTTTCCAAGCCCCGGTGACCATGACATTGAGCTGTCGAGGCGGTTGATGGAGGGTGATATGGGAGAAGTGGAAGAAAAAAATCCATTGTGTGTGTGTGTGTGTGTGTGTGTGTGTGTGTGTGTGTGTGTGTGTGTGTGTGTGTGTGTGTGTGTGTGTGTGTGTGTGTGTGTGTGTGTGTGTGTGTGTGTGTGGGTGTGTGTATTGGGTGTACATCTATATACATGAAAAAGAACATACGGTAATGCATGTTTTACACCATTATTTTGGACAGTTCGACTGTGTCACCATAATGACCGCATGGCGCTGGTGTAGGTGGCAAAATGACAGGTGGATATGGACATTTCGAAAGCCAAAATCAAGTGAATTGTGGTATGGTTTGGATTGAGTAGCACGCCGTGAACTACACCTGAGTTTCCACAACATGGAATAGACAGATTTGCACAAAACTACAATAATCATACAAACATGTAACCTACCTACACGTACCTTCCTACGTACCTTATACCTACCTATACCTACCTACCTACCTACCTACCTACCTACCTACCTACCTACCTACCTACCTACCTACCTACATACCTATACCTACCTACCTACCTACCTACATACATACATACTTACATACACAAAAACATACATACATATATACATACATACATACATACACGCACACAGACACACACAGACACACACAGACACATACATACAACCACTCACCCGTATACATGCACACACATACATATATACATACATACATATACACAATACATACACAAATACACAAATACACACATACTGTACATACAGACGGACAGACAGGCTTACAAACACACACACACATACATACATGTACATACATACATACATACATACATACATGTATACAAACAAGGAAAGTAAATTCAATTCATTATCATTACAAAGGTGTGAATTAAAAAACATTCTTTGTAGATATTGTTAACTAAAATACACTTTAAAGTTATATTCCATGCACTCATTTCCGTATAACGTACATGTCACAAATACATTGATTATTTTGACTAGACCTATTAAAAAAGAAGAATATATATTTGTTTGTTGTGTCTTCAAAGATATTCATGAAACATAATGAAAAATACCCCAAAAGAAAAGAAAGATCTGATACTTTGTTTTGTTCTCATTCAAAGCTATTTTACCACAATAGTTCTGATCAACGGTGGGCCAGGAAAAAGTACCCAACTCAAGCTTAATAATAAATTGTGCTCCTTTAACACGGAATATAACTTATGTTTAGCTGTTGGAAATTGATAATTCTATATATCTATTAAAAATCTGACACAAATTGTTAGTTTTAGCAATAAATAAACATAAATAAACATAATATTATGTGTGGCAATGTTAACTAGATCAGAAATCAGGAAACAAGTTGTACATTTTGGTCTGAGTATACATATCAGCCATTCCATATAAGTGTCACGCGAGTCACGCATGCTGTATGCCACGAGTCACAAGCCAGGGTATAGATGATTGCTTTACGTGATCAGGTAAAGCAGTCAGCTTCAAATATTGTCTTGGTTTTTGATCTATATCCTGGCTTGTGACTTGTGTGACATACAACATGCGTGACTCGCGTGACACTTACACGGAATGGCTGATACCATGACGATTTTGGTGACATTGTGAAGGATTTATCTTTTGATAATGATCTGCTTTAAACATTTCAACTGAGAAGAAAGATATAGTCTGTAGAATACTTCCTCTACAACAATCGAAATCCGTGTTCTCATTCTGCTCGAGAATTACACATTTATAAACTTTATTTACCAAACAGTTTAAAGCCACTGGCTAACATTTACCACAATTAAAAAAATACGAGCTACATAATCCTCCGTGCTCCAAGTGTTTTTGGTATGGTCTAAAAATAAAGCCCTGAAAAAAAAATGTATTTCAACATGATTATTTAGTGCTTTAAAAATGTAAAAATCGTAAGTTGACCGGAATCACCTGTCCATTTCCTCCAATAGACTTACTGTGTGTGGATCTAGGCTATTTTTTACTCGCCCCGAGTACTAATTGTTTATTCATTCACATCTTGCCAGTGGCAGCATTAATTTCCAAACTTTTGTATTCTAGGGTGTTTACTTGTCCATTCAAACACTACTATGTAGCTCAGATGGCAAAGTTTGACAATTTTTAATTTGAAGCTCCACAATGTTAGCATATTACTTTAATATTAGTATGTTCCAATTATTTTAGTCTTTCTTAACGAAAACGTCAAAAAAATTGCACTAAAACGAAGAAGGCAACTAATTTAAATCAATAAATCGAAGATCTTATGAAGATCTTATATCGACTATTTCGACTTAATTCTGATGTTTATCATAGCAATTCTGAAGTTACTAAAACATTGGGTATTTTCGCTGAATTCGAGAATTATTCCAAAACAACCAAGGAAAATCATCATCATCATCATCATCACCATCATCATCATCATCATCGTCATTATTATCATTATAATATTCGTTATTAGAATCATCATCAGTTCATCATCATCACCACCACCAGCACCAGCACCAGCACCACCAGCACCATCCTTCTCCTCCTACTCTTCATTATCATCATCATCATCATTATTATCATTATCATCATCATCATCATCATCATCATCATCATCATCATCATCATCATCATCATCATCATCATCATCATCATCATCCACCATGTAAACTGACAATACAATACAATACAATACAATATACAAAAAACCCTCACCTGATCCGTTAACAGTCAATTTCTATCAAATAAATGAAATTTGATATCAACAAAACATTTTCAAAAAGTTTATAACAAACCAATAACGAATACATAGAAACATTTTACAAAAATGTTGTTATAGGCTACTCAAGTCAGTGTATTTCACCGGCCTGGTGTTTCCAAGATTTATGTAAACATAGAAATTGTTGCTATATATTGCACAATATTCTATCATGTCTTTCCAAAAGAGTACCGACAGAAATTATTGATTATATATTATTTTGTTTTAGTTTACGTATTTTTAAAAATTAATATATCTTTACCTTAACTAACCCTCTGTAGTACCAAGTAGTGACAACCCCGTTTGAAAAACTACACAAAATTCAACGTGTGGGACTAGAAGGTTTAAAAGAAGAAAAAAAAAAGTGTACTTTGACTCACTCACTATACGTCAACCTCACATCGATTCGTGACAATAATCTGAAAATCATGTCGAAATCAGAAATTACGACGTCGGATTTTGAACCCGAGGAGAGATTTCTTTTTGTTGTAGTTGTTGTCCCACTCTTTTTACGGTCTGTCGCTTTTGACCTTGGCTGATACTCATCGCATCACTCAGGCGGGGTGGGCGAGCGGGAACAGGTGACGGATTTGGGGAGGTTCACTTTCATTGGTGATGATGATAATGATGATGATTGTGATGATGATGATGATGATAATGACTGGGGGGAAGCGGGAGTTATGACATGTTTTCTCAGCTCGGCAAGGTGTGGATGGAGCTATATTTGGGATGGACTCAGACGTGGGTTTGTGCACGGCGCCACGGATCTGTTAGAGGTCATTTCAACAGGAGGGGAACCGTCAGCGAGGCGTTATTTCCGAATGTTTTTGACCGAGCGTGTGGTAACTCCTTCACCGAGCTAAATACATGTACATTCGGGTGGATTTTTCGGCACAGCATCAAGAACGTGCCAAAAACATTCATAATAGACACTGGTGTGTATGTGTAGCTTGTGTGCGTGTGTGTCTTTTAGTCAAAATTCGATTCCTCACGAAACAATGAATGGGTGAAGTAATGAATATATAAATAAATTATAATATCCATATAGTCGCTTTAAAATGATTGATTTATATAATATGGAAACATTAGATTTACGATTTCTGCAGTGATATTTTTAGAATACGGCTTACAGTTCAAATGTTTGGGTAAATATTTTATAAATTATTTGCACCATGAAATAAAAAAATGGTGCATTATTAGGATATAATTGTGTTACCATATAGAAAAATAATTTACATGATTGATTCTTACATGTAACAAAGAAAATATGAAGACAAAGCAAAAAATAGAAATGTTTTTATTTGCTTCTTATTGACAGGATGATTAAGTTACCCTACCTGTATCGTCAGAATGCAGCCATGTTCACAATGTATTGTTGATGGATATAAGATTCATGGAACGGATACGATATAATAGCATGTTATTTGTGAGGTTATACCCCGTGTGCTAATAATAACCGACTAGCCCGCATGGAAACCATCACGCGGAACCGTGGTATTCGAAACGCACGCACGCGGATGCCCCGTATCACCATCGGAAAAGTTGCCCGATAACCCCGGCCGCGACCCGGGCGAAGCGAACCGTCAGGTTCGATGAAAGTAGGTGAGATAGAGGAGCGAGCAGACACGCGCGTCGGAAATTCAAGACAATCTGCTCCACCGAGATTATAAGTCGCTATCTTGAAACAATTTTTCTTTTTGTCTTTTAATCACTGATTTGCTTCCGTAAATATGTAAAAAAAATATATGGACTTATCCTACATTACATGATATACATAAACGTTATGAGTGAGCGCCGGTTAAACCGTAATTATGTTAGTTTCATAATGTATTCTTGAATTATGAAATCATAAACAAAGCTACCCTGTACGCCTAACAGAAATTTGTAATCACTAAGTTGCTTTCGTAGATGTGAAGAAATATGGGGTTTCCTATATTTTACATGATTTTACTGATGAATGTAAGCACCGGTCAAACCATAATAACGTTTGTTTTATGTTGTATCTTTGAATTATTAAATTACGAAGAAACCTGCATTGTGCACCTTAAATGGTCATCATGCATTAGTTTACTTAATTGCTCAGAAAATATGTCCATCTGACAAAAAAAAATCAATGCCCTTATTACGAGGCTCACCCACTTTAAATGAAACTATATTTCTATTCTTATAAGTGATCGTTGATCTAATAATATCAGGAAAAAAAGGGTAGAATCTCAGTTGTTAGCAGGAACTCTTTATCTGGGAGGAAAACACTTCAGCGAAGAGGTACAGTAGTAAAACCCCTCAGTTGGTAAGACATTTAGTACATGTTGATATATGATTTCAATAAGTGTTTCGTTTCAGGAAAACCTGCCATGTTTAATACATGCATTACATCAAATTAGCGGTCTTTGTACAGTCATTCATTGAATAATTAATTTACAAAGAAGCTCCGATTGTTGAATGGTTACTTCATAATGTATGTCTCACTCTCCCTAAAAAATCAAACATTCAAGTTACTTTAAAAAATCAAATCCAATCACATCATACTAGTAAATGTTACATACTAGCTGACCGAATCTTATAAATAGATTTAAAGTTTAGTGACATGGTTGGGAACACTTTAAAATGCCTCAAGAACCAAATGAGTTGAAATATATACCAACTATACACTAGCAGGAGTGGATCTCCCACCTAGGAGGATTTGTCTGTAATTTGTTTAGGCCTACTTAAGGAGAATCAAGCATAAACATAGGAGTATCTTAATTTTATCCGGGGACGATAAAAATAAGCCCCACAGAGAGCCACACAGCAGTTTTCCGTGATAGTGACATTGTTTATTTTAGAATGAGTCAACGTTTGACTACAAGATTTTCACAGGAGAATCCTTGCATAGTTTACTTGATTCTAGAGTAGTTTCAGCCCAAGTTGAGGACTACACCCAATCATGTCATTTACCTTTAACATGAATTTGTGATTTACAATGGAATGCACATTTATCATTTATAAATTTTCATACGTCCTATACGTACTGCCACGCATTATTGTGGAAGAAGTGAAATTCGAGTTAATATCAGATGAATCAATAAACACGTACATTATAAGTAATGAAGATTTAACTATCACTGCAGCTTTGAAATATTGGATTAATGAATCTTAAAAAAAAAGTTTGACCTTAAATCGACGTGTGGTAATGTTTGTGACGATGCTAACTCATACAAAAAAGCTCCCTTTTCTTGCGAAACTTTGCTTACAATGGTGATGATAATGATAATGTGATGATGTTAATGGTGATGATGATGATGATGATGATGATGATAATAACAATAATAATATTAATAATAATAATAATAATAATAATAATAATAATGCAAGAAAGAAGAAGCAAGAAGAGAGAAGACAGAAGAAGAAGAAGCAAGAAGAGAAGAAGAAGAAGAAGAAAGACCGAAGAAGAAGAAGAAGAAGAAGAAGAAGAAGAAGAAGAAGAAGAAGAAGAAGAAGAAGAAGAAGAAGAAGAAGAATTCAAATATGAATTTTGTTTATTATAATGCCAAGTTGTATAAATTTTCGATAATTTGAAAGTGCTAATGTGTGCAAGTTATAATATGTAATATCATTTACGGTACTTATAAGGTATTGCTTTCAATTTTTGTATTGATATATGTCATGAGAACAAGTGGAAAAAATAAATTCAATAAATGAATGAATGAATGAATAAATGAATTAATGAACGAATGAGGATTGAACAAATGAACGAATAAATGATTGAATGAATGAATCAAGACAATATTTAAAAAAAATGGAATACATTTGAACGCATTTGTAAAATGGACCATGACTAACTTGAAATGCAGTAACATCCCTAGAGCAACTTCATCGACTATTCTGTTTAACTTCTGGGCATTGATATTAGTGTACTTGCCTTACCCATTGTTGAGAAGGAGATCAATCGAATGCAGTAGTTATATGGACTGAATTACAACGAGGTGACCCTTAGCACAGTAGCACGCACATCCAGTAGCCGCATGCATTCACTCTACAAAAATCTCTATGTCCTGCCTATGTACGCACGTAGCTATGGTTCCTTTGTTGATTTTTAGTTTCCTAAATTGTCTCTATAAATTTTCGTAGGCAAGACAAT
>JZLH01S0472922.1:78355-99797 GCA_001188425.1 Eucidaris tribuloides
ACACGACACGACACACATCGACACGCATCGACACACACACACACACGCACACACACACACGCACGCACGCACACGACACGCACGCACACATCGACACGCACGCGCACACACACACACACACACATACACTACAACACACACACTACACACACACACACACACACACACACACGACACACACACACACACACACACACACACACACACACACACACACACACACACACACACACACACACACATACATACACATTCATACATACGCATACACATACACGCGCACACATATACAGACTTTTTGTTGCTTAGTGTCCTATAAGAAATAACAGTTATGGCAGTAAGTACTGTGATTTCATACCCAGTCTTCAAAAGCTTAGAACAGCTTTCACGATGAATTCTTTAACGTCTTTCTGTGAACTTATTACGTCTCTCTCTTCCAAATCAGAAGAAATGGGACGAAGTTCAGCATGAGCTTTATATAACATGTATAACGGGACCAATTATTTACGATGAATTAATAGGAAGGGACATGTTTCAAGTCCTCATCGAGTACAAAAGTGCCCACACCATATATAGTTATATATGCATATCCAATATCTAATTATGAATGATTTGGGAGAAAATATGGTGGTTGAGTGTACTGTTGGAATTAAACAAGTTGCTCAGAGACTCCCCACCCGCACGACCATATAGTTATATTCAGCGTATCAATTCACCAACGCACGCGCGCAACTATCGCGAGCTAGGTCTCGCGGGGCCGACCACTCATTGCTATACTGCTTGTGAATGCGCTGCTTAAAACAAAATGACCACCACAAAATGTTAATTCAAAAGTGATAGGCATTACATAAAACTATACGGAATATTATGCTCGTTATTTCAGCATTCTAAACGATGCGCACATAGGGAAAGGCGGTCGGTTCGCGAAAGAGGCTGCTATATATCAGCCGAAGGATTAATCCATCGAAATATAATTTTATAAGACCACCGGTTATTCATTAAATTTTCCTGCAAGTTTGTTCAGTAGATTGTACGCAACATCGACTTTTAAAGTTGGTTTGGACACGCCTATCTTAATTCTAAGGGCAAACGTTTATAGTTTACTTGAAATTATTATACGATTTGCAGATTTGTTCTAATAAAGAAAAATCAATCAAAGAATCCAGTGAAACCCACCAGCATTTTTGTTTTCAAAGGAAATAAGATATTTGTATGTAACCGATAATTTTGGTTTAAAAACTGTCGCTAGTTTATTTAAAACTGGTCATTTCATACTAAGATTCTGTGCAACATGTGGGAGCCATGTGAATGTTCACGTTACGAATATATATATATTTCTAATCTTGTTTCTTCGAAATTCGTGATAAATTGCTAAATTAATGGTATTGAAGCTTTAAAATAAATGCATGAATATATTTACAACACCAGGTCCGTTACAGATTCTTGACAAAAGCACAAATTCTATCTTAGTATTCACGCAAATGTAAATACCTTTCTACGCCAATATTTTATAAAAATGGTAACGTGTTTTGAACAATGTCAAAGATAGTAACAATTATAACTGACGAGTTTTGGTTTTAATTATTTATCACATCTGATATTTTCATTAATTCCAAAGAACAGGATTCTCCTGATTCTCACAGTAATATGTCTAAGATAATCTTCAAGTTCATATTCTTGAAACTTTTACTCATCGCTCTCCCTCGCTCCCTTAGAATTCTTCTGCCTCTGAAATGAAAAGTAAATGACATGATTGGGGGTGATCCTCAGCTTGGGGTGAAACTATTCTAGAATCAAGTACACTATGCAAGGATTCTACTGTGAAAATTTGGTAGTCAAAAGTTGACTCGTTCTTAAATAACTTCCATCTAAATTTCGTGAGACTGACAAATCTGTTGTGCAGGGTTCTATGGAATGTATTTGTATCGGGGCTCGAGAGAAACAAAACGCTAGTATGTTCATGCTTGATTCGGCTTAAATAAACAAATTCAAGATAAATCCTTCCAGCCAGGAGATACACACCAACTGGTGTATCCATCGATGTATCTTTCAATCAGTTTGGTTCAAGAGGCATTTTTCGTTTCTCCCAATCATGTCACCGCCCAAACCTACCGGAATGGTTTTGTTTTTCTTCTTCACTCGCGGCCAAGATGGTATCCTAGGCACACTAACCTTCCACTTTATCGCTGTGGTCAAACCAGTAAAACAATATTTAGGAAAATAACACACCCAGGAAACTTACACTAGAGGGCTCATAAGACTTAAAGGGTTACACTTGAGGCAGAATATTTTAGCGCCCTCTTTGTCCTGACCGCTGGCACATTTTTGCCAGAAATAATAAAATAGACATCCGTGGTTGCATGAAAAAAAAAAAACTGCAGTTGCTTTTCTCTCGAATTGTGAAAAGACCTTATTCTTGCCTGACAATGTGTCTTTGATAAGGTCTAAAAATGAAGCCCTGGAATAATTTTATTTCAAAACGATTATTTAGTGCTCCATCAAAGTGAAAATTTACGAGTACTCAGGTTGACCGGATTCTGCATGCCCATTTTCCCCATAGGCTTAATATGTGTAGATGTAAGTTTTTTTATACTTCACTGCAGTGAAATTTGTTTATTCGTGCACATCTAGCCTGCAGTGGCAGCATAACTTTAAACTTTTATATTCTACGGTGTTTATTTGTGCAATTTAGCACTACTAAGTAGCTCAGATATCAAAGTTTGACAATTTTTTAAATTGAAGTCCCACAATGTTAGCCTATGTCTTTAAACAGTACACTTGATTCCGGGAGTACCGTGTTCTAAAGTGAGGACTCCGTTCAATCTTGCCAGTTCGATTTAAACAATTTTTCCTTTCCGTTGAGTCAATCATTTAGATTGTATAGCTTGACCAATACATCACATGTGATAAATGAAGTGTCAAAAGTCCACCAACCAATATAATTGAAGCATATCGAATGATCGAAACTTATTTGTGGTACTTTAGGAGGTTAGGTGCAGTAGAAAGGTGATATAATTATGTTTGTGGTAGAAGAAAAAAAACATATGCAATGAAACGGATATAAATATGACTCATATTTGTATTCTTGTTTGTTTGGTTGTGCATCGTAATGCCCCCCAAAATGTGCCCCTTTTTAATAATTTAATAATTTCCCCTTTGCTTTGCCAGGATTATTGCATTCTTTTGATAACGGAAGTAAACCCTAACATTACATTTTCTCATCCCACTGGTCTTGTCAAAGGAATTATTACCTAAAAGCAATTATCCATCAGTTTTGGTCTCTCACTTAATGTTGTAGCAGGAAAAGTGATATTTACGGTGAAAAATCTGAATTGAACTTCAGAAGAAGAAAAAAGGGAGGAGAAGGGAGAGAAGAGAAGATGGAAAAAGAAAGAGAAGATGAAGAAGAAGAGGCAGAAGAAAAAGAAGAAAGAAGAGGACAAAGAAGAAAAGAAGGAAAGAGAAGAAGAAGAAGAAGAAGAAAGGAGGAGAAAGAAGAAGAAGAAGGATGAGAAGAGAGAGGAGGAGAGGAGGAGTGAAGATAAGAAGAAGAAGAAGGATAAGAAGAAGAAGAAAGAAGGAGGGGGGGGGAGGAGGAGAGGAGGAGGAGGAGGAGGAGGAGGGAGGTGGAGGAGGAGAGGGGACACCATGTGGGACGGCAAGTGATTTGCAATTCTGAAAAAAAAGATGTGAGTGACCGGGCATTCAGAGAGACCATTAGCTTGAAATATAGAAATTATTTTTTTTGATCAGGTTGAAAATTTGATTTCTCTTGAGCTGTAACGAGCAAGAACTGGTGGCCGCATTTCTGTCTGGTATTAATTTTCCGTGATTGTATATGCTAAATATGCAGACATAAGTGTAAGTAATCCCTTCTTTTTCTTCAAAGTCATCCACTTAATTGCCAGTCTGTCGAAGCATGGATTAAACATTTCGATCACAAAGTTGAAATCGGGGGGTAACCTATATATTGTAACCATTCATTGTAGAACATCACCTTCACAAGCAGAACACAGCTTAGAAGTTATTATGGTTCACACTCACAGTATACATATGTTAAGCGAAGATACATGTGCAAATGATCTATAGCATAGATTTTTGTTCAATGTTCAATTTTCAAAATGAATACATAAATTGTAAACCTGTCATGTAAAAATGCGATGTGGGGAAAGTCTGAAATATTTAAAGTTGCATCTTGTCTAAAACACATGACCGTCAAAGAATTTGCTCATTTGCTTTACTGGAAAGATACAAGAGTTCATAAACAGCTAACTTCTTCACCCTATACATGTACAACTATAAGAAATTGACCGATTAATGTTACCGTTTACAAATCAATGGACTGATACATAAATTACGTATGCATTTGAATTCATCGATGACATTATGTGATACACAGCATGAACTGCGGAAAAGAATCTGTTTCTCCACTTCCCTGACTAAACATCTAAAGATTTCCTCCAAAACATTTACATTTACATTCTTGAAGATGAAATAATAATCATAACTTATACGAATCCGCACCCTTGTCCTCTTTCCGTCCGTCTTAGCAAAAAACTTAAGAGCTTCAGCCTTCACTCAACACCCTATAAAGAGCAACCTTTTTCTTCTAATTAGAACAAAAGGGACCGCGGGACGAAATTACCGAGGTCTATGTCACCTAATTACTCGCACTGAAAGTCATGCCATATAAAAAGGGGCTCGTGAAATGTTCATTTGTGGAGCTCTCTCAAGACTCACCGTAGTCTCACCTTGCCAGCCTCTCGGGACCACCTAAGACGATGCCCTTGATGGGTCCTCTTTTCACTCGCCTTGATACGGAGAACACCGATTTGGAACGGTACACCTCCCCCCAAACGCGTCGTACATCATCAATAAAAACCCATCTCACCCGACCGTCTCATCATCCCCCATCATCGTAACAAACATATTTTGCAGTATGTGGGATTAAAGAGACACAATGTATTATGCAGGTTGTGGAAATTGTGTTTCATGACGATTGTTGAGTTTCACAGACGACGATACCTCTCAAGGCCCCACTGTATTACTTCACCTTTTGTGAGGGAATTTCTTACAAAGAAGACGCAAATACATCATCATCATCGTGATCATCATCAAGAAGAAGAAGAAAAAGAAGAAGAAGAAGAAGAAGAAGAAGAAGAAGAAGAAGAAGAAGAAGAAGAAGAAGAAGAACAACAACAACCATATCATAATTTATCGTGAATAGCTAATAGTCTGGTTATTGATTCTTCCTTATTTCTTCTGGTATATCTCAACCCGTTCAAGACTTGTCCCAATTACGTATACTGAACTGTGGTCTGAAATTGACTTCAGTGGGTTAACATTTCGGTATTAATCATCATAACTAAATAACGAAGTTGTCTTGCGGAATTATAACTAGGGCCTAATATCATAGTTCATGGTGTGTTGTTTAAGTAAAAAAAAAAAGAGAATTCACAGACAATACAATACAATACGGTACAATACAATACAATACAATACAATACAATACAATACAATACAATACAATACAATACAATATTGTATAAATAGTGTACAATCTATTGTACATTATATCCTAGATCAAAAAATATCTTTGTAGTGATTGGCCAAGGCTGGCTCACGTGACATAAAATAGTTTCACCATCAACCAAGCTCTTCCAAAAGATAGATATCCCAGAATCGTGACGTCACGATATCGGTATAATTTCCGCTATACCGATATCGTGACGTCACAAGCCACTGCCCCAACGTATGCGACGCCAAGCAATGTGCAGACTCTCCGCAGCTAGTGCGTGCGACGTGTATACACATACCGCGGTACGACGTTCACGCAGCGCAGATCGCAACGCTGCAATGTGCCCAAATTTAAAAGTAGGCTAACTGATGATGAATGGTGAGTTGATATTTTAATCAGACTTACTTTGTTCAAATCATCACTTTTAGACTTCGTTATTTTAATTTTTTGATCAAGGATATAAATCAAATATACCATGCACTTTTTTCGAGGCACCAGTGGAAATTATGGATTTTCTTCGGTGGCTGGCATATAGCACTATTTTCTTCGGGGCTGCGCCCCTCAGAAAATAGTGCTATGCCAGTCACCTCAGAATCCACAATTTCCACTGGAGCCTCTCAGTGCATGGTATATTTGTTTAATATACTGGATTATATGTACGACAAATATGAAATTATCCCGAGTGCAGGAAGTTCACCGAGGCCGAAGGCCGAGGTGAAATAGACTTGCACGAGGGATAATTTTATATTTGGAGTTCATATAGTCCAGTAATATTGTATGATAGAACGTTCACTATTTATTATAGTAAATAGATCCTCAATCTAAGCCCCCATCATGAATTTTACCATAGTGTAGATCCGGGTGTAGATCTAGCGGCGCTCGCGCACATACCAGCGCGCGCCAGCAGCCCCAGCGCTCATCCACGGCGCGGCCGGTCCGGCCATGCGACGGCGTACCCGTATGCATGCAGCGCTAGCTAGCAGTGCAGCGCGGCTTCTCCGGCCTGACGGCCACCGGCGGCCCGCTGTGTGCCTGCTAGCCGGCCAATATGTGAGCGTAGATTCTCGTTGTAGAATACGTCCCGGTTATTTGTATAACTGTATGAGGAAGGCTGGGACAGCTCTGTTTCAACAAGAGTAAATGAAAAATTAAATATATCACATTCTTAACCCACCACAGACTCGGCACATAATAGTGGATCAGGTCAGGTGCGTAAACATTCGATATTTTTAGCTGCGATCGGAAATTTAAAAAAATGCTACTTTTACGAATCGATATACAAATATATCGATTACAAATTAATCGATATTCTCCCCATTCATTTAACACGGGTTTTGCCATCCAAAAATCGACAGTTATATTGTACATTATGTACAAATATAACTTTTTGAAGGGAGGTCACGTGGTACCAATCTAGCCAATCACAGCTCGTATTTTACTACCACTATTTATCTATAAATGCAATACAATACAATACAATACAATATTAGCATTTATATAGCGCTCTTAATATGATCAAACATGTATCACAGCGCTTTACAATCAAATACAACAATTAAGTAATTAAATAATTAAACAAACAAAAATTATGATTATTGTGCAAAATTTCACAAAATGTACGTGGAAAATGAATTGAATAGCAAAATTGTAATCTGCACTTCAAAGGTAAAAGTGAGTATATGCATGTATCTTATAGTCTAGTGGCAACAAAGCATGAAAACAGGAAGATAACATGAGTCAAAGATAAACTGGAGTAGGTAGGGGTTGATGATGGAAAATCATTCATCATAGTTCGCAATTTCGTTGGTTTCCAGATGGAAGCATATTTCATTAATCTGCATTATCAGACTATGATGGAATAGTTCTGGCGTTGCATTATTCACAATTAACATAGTCCCACTTATAGCTGTCTGTGTTAGTACTTTGACAGCATGATGATTTGTGTAGCGAGGTTTTGTTAAAAACGAAGTGTTCTGTTGTTTTCAACTCTTTTCTCTACTTAATTACACTTTCGGAATACAATTTTTGTTCATAGATGGTTTGAAAACATTTGATATTAAAGTTAAGTTGTTCTGTAAGTTCTGAATCTCACCTTAAATTTATTTAAACTGCTTTTACAGCAAGTTGTGAGAGAGGCTAGAGAACGGTTCCATGGGATGTCCAATGATGTGACATCATTCAATGTAATTTACGTTTGTCTTTCTTTAAATTGTCGCTTACATACATCCTTTGTCGAACCACCAAATTATCAATATCGTTTTTGCAGAAAAACGGCAACTTATGCAATAACTAATAACACGATTATTTTGTGCAGTGGTGAATTTGTAACAAGCATTTTGAAAAAATAATAATAATAATGCAAGAATACTATTTATAACTTACACTTTAAATTACAAGTTGATAAAGTGGAGGGCCCCCGGCAAAATAAAAAACGATAACACATTATAAAATGTCAATAAAAGAGAAAATGTTAAAAAGGAAGAAAGGGTGGAGGACAAAGGAAGACGTCATTAAAAAACAGAAAAACTAAGGAAACTTCCTTTTTGATTGGATAACTACGGCTCAACTGAGAATGAGATTAATGGAGTCCAGAGATATAATATGAACATTCACAATAATAACAATAATACAATAATAACGATAAATTGGAAATATAAGCCAAATTTAACAGATGTTTTAATCAAGAAAGTGTCATAACCACGTATATAACGATGACATCAAGACGTACCAACAGACATTCCTTTTAGATGGGAGGGCTTACATGCAAAATGTCGGCCGCGGTTCAAGACGGTCACCCCGCTGAGAAAAAAGCATCTCGTATTAGCATATATAGCTTTTAATGTAAACAGAAACATCAGCCAGCCGGACTTATTATACCGGCTTCTCTCTCGATGAAGACACCTTTAACGCCAGGATGGGACAACCGCAAGAAGAGAGCTGTTCGTTGCTCCATCTTGGAGCTCCGTCGCTGATTTACGGGACTTCGGAGTGGTAACGACCCCTCTGGGTCATATTTTTCATACTAATTCCTCCCCCTGTCACAAGAAATGAACGGCAACATCAAATCCGCCGAAAAAGACGAAGAAGAAGACCGACACAACAACATCGTTTTTAAAGAAAAGTCAAGGGAGAGAAAAAATATGAAGGGAGGGTAACAGAAAATAAGAGGAGCGGAATGAGAGTGATGAAGTGGATGGAGGATACACTATAAAAATGGGGTGTTAAATTTAACATCAGCAGTGTTGTTCAATATACCAGGTGAGGTGTTAAATTTTAGCACTGTGGGGTTTCATTTAAACACCGAAATAATTACGACAAACACCGAGAATAGTACTCTGTAAATGTCACGGAGCTAATTCCCACTCCTTATGATTAGAGACAGAAGTTTAAAAAGCAAAAATGTAAAGACCAAAAAAATTAATTTCGAAGCTAAAATTTCAAGAGAGGGGAAAATAAAGCTCCAAAACGACGGATTTTTCTACTCTCTTAAAATTTTAGCTCCGACATTTATCTCCAAAAGGAGTGGTCCCTAATCACACTCCTTAACTGCTGAGGTGTGGGAATTAGCTTTGTGACATTTAGAGAGAACCTTTAACACTACGAATGTTGAATTCAACATCATATCTGGTATCTATAATGTATTAGACGTCACCTTAGGTGTTTGATTAAACACCAATAATATTACCTTCAAAGCTAAGCGTATTGAATTCAGCACCATATATTGGGGCTACATCCTTGGTGCTAAATTTAATCCCCTAGTATTTGCAGTGAGGTAAGATGGGATGAGAAGGATTGAAGACACGGGACAAGAGTTTACATATAGTAAAAGATTAATCATCCATTTCATAAAGGGAAGTAAAGTACCCGAAAGATTCCAAGAAGAGCGTCACATAGAGAGATGAGACTGTGATTTATGAAACCACAATGGTAACGAAGGATAGATACATGTGTATGTGTTTATTTTTCGGATGCAAGTTTGGCAAATTTGCATTTTTTATCACAAGAATTCAAAGTTTTTACAGCAAATGATGTTCCTATTTAAATTTGGAGTGCGAAATGTACTTGTATTTTCAGTGTGTTGAGCGTTAAGTCACAAGTGGTCCAGTGCCATGGGCATGGTGGTTATTTTGATTTTTTTGTTTAAAAAAATGTCACAAAAAATGACGGCTGAGAGGAGTAAAAGTGGCATAAAAAGGTAGATATAAAGATGAAAGTACGTCGAAAAGAATGGAACACTTCTATGGAGTACAAAGTGAAACAACACACTACAAATGCATAAATACAAACATGATGCATTAAGAAATTGCGGCAGAACCACCTCAAGGATAATCTTGACATTATTTCATCTCTTCATATTTTTGAAAATGATACTGTCAAGCAGGACATAGGCCACTTGCTGAAACAACAAAACATTTTGTATATATTGTTTTCAAAGCGAATCTGTAAAAACAGACGAGGTAAAAATCAAGACAGAGGAAACAAAACCCATACGGGTAGTTCAAATAGAACAAACGCTATTCATCTGTATTATGCTTATTTCCCGAAACATAAATGACCTAATATGGACAAAACAGTTATCATTGTCTATGGGTAAAGAAAGGAATTGTATTTTTTTTTTAGTAGCGTCATTCTGAAACGAGGGATATCCCTGCTGAAGTGTATTTGGCCTGTGAAAAGTCTTCATCAGTTCCTGGTCTGCTTTAATATCATAGTCCTATGACTATATCGTAAGATGACTTAATTTCTGACAAGGTCAGGTGACAAGGAAATCAGTATATAGGGTGCAGGGCGCACACCACCAAAAATTGAGCAACTTTCAAAATGTCTCATTAATTAACGGAATCGTAGATTTTTGTTTAATCGAGGAGATAAAGGTACATTTCAGCAGCTTTCAATTAAAAAACATAATTTATGTTTTGTCTAGCTCTAAACAAGTGGAAAGCATTGATACAAACGTTAAAACACATATCTTCTGTAAAATGCTTTTAATAGCAACAATGACAATCTTACCAAAACCCTGTTACCCAACTTAACGTATAGAAGCTCTAGTCATCAAAAGTTAAAAAATACCACAAAAAACATGACATTTTTTCCAATCCGCCTATTTTCAATTACCCTTTTAAAGGTATCAAGGTATCAATATATTCTTCTGCCTTCCCGCTATGCATTGCAAAGGATCTAATAAGAGTGTGCCGGGGACTGCCCCCTAGACCATGTGCACAGTCTAGTGACAAGACTAGTAAGCAACAGGGGCGTAGCTACGGGCGGCCCAGGTGCCCCCACAAAATCAGGAAGGAATAAAAAAAAAAACGTGTATGCGCCCCCCAAAAAATTATTTTGGTACCCACCTACAAAAATTTCAAGGCCGCCCAGTGCCCCGCCCCCCTGCTGGAAAAAAATCCTAGCTACGCCACTGGTAAGCAACCTGAATTTACCTCCTCCTGATTGGTTGTTGGTTCCAGGGGCGTCGATCCATGTTTCGGATTTAGGGGGGGGGGGGGAGTGAAAAAATGTCCAAAATTTTCGGCGCGCTCCGCGCGCCAAATTGCAGTAAAGAATTTTACGCGCGAAGCGCCCCGAAAAATGGACAATTTTGTATGTTTAAGAGTGTTTTTTATGCCATGTTTAATGGTGTTATAGTGCTTTCTAATGCTTTTTAAAAAAATACATACCATTGCAAAATATTATAATTTTCAAGTTGGTCAAATTATGTTGGGGGCAAAATCATTGTTTGCCCCCCTTCCCCCATATTGTCATGAGGGTGGGGTGGGGGGCGATCGCCCCCTGTCCCACAGGTATCTGACGCCATATGGTGGGTTCAGTTCTGTCATGGATTCTCCTTTCATCTCACACTATTAATTGATTTCTCTGTTCTCATTCACTACATGTAAATGAATTCAAGACTATCTATTTCAGCCTATACGCTGTAATAAGTATTCACATGATTAATATGTGTATATTTTGAACTAATTTGGTTTATAACGCATTTCGATTTCTCCCAATTTACTAACACACATATGCAGTTCTACAACAGGCATGATCACTTATAACAAGTCTTCATTAAAAAAATAGTTTAACTGGAAAATTATCGCTGTTTCAAAAATACGGACAGATGGGCAAACACACGGATAGATTGACGCACGGACAGACGGACAAATGGTAACCATAAATGGTAATCAAAGTTTGTTATTTTTAGCAGATGAAAACAACAAAAATGTGTCATTTAAGTTCGAGAAGATGAATCTGACGTAATAATGATAATAATAATAACAATTATCTTTCGTAGCTCAATTCCATTCTAACTGAGAAGAGTGAAAGGACGAGGAAATACAATCGTTTATCGTGGCGTTCTGCCAATTTCTTACTCATTAGGTTTTTACGAACTCCGCTTACTCAGTTACTCATTTTGGGTATGACACTACTGCAGTTCGTGTCTACAGCATAGTGCCTAAACTGGGGTGTTAAATTGAACACCCATGGTGTTGCACAATATAAATACCAGACGTGGTGTAAATTTTAACGCCACGGTTGTTATTCTAACACCAAACGAATTATTTTAAACACCAAGAGCATTGGCTTTAAAACCAAGGGTGTTGAAAAAGCAACACTTTTCCGGTGTTCATGTTGTGCTACACCCTTGGTGTTCAGTTTAACACCCCGGGTTTTGCAGTGTATGAAAGGCAGGGCATCTCTTTTTCATGTCTGAAATTAACATTGCGTAAATACACTGGAGTACAGAATAAAATACCATTCGCGAACGTTTAGCAAAGCATAAGGGCTAGAAACTCGTTTTCGTTCGAATTAGGAGTGACCGTTAAATTTTGAATTACAAAATTCATACAGTCTTCGTTAAGATCCTTACAGTGTATTGGGATTCATCATAATAATTTATTTACAATTGAAGAGTGTAGAATAAGAAGTACTTAAGTCACATTTTGACGAAATTGAGTTAGTGATTGTTTTGAAGTCGTTACATGCCAGGAATTTTTTTGACAAAATTTTGGTCAAGTTGACCCTTCCCAAGTAGGGGTCAGAGGAGGGGTCAACTGGGGTCAAATTTTTAACCTGGTCTTATTTCTTCAAAATGTATCTCAAATTACTCGACTAGTTACAAGGATTAAGACAATATATAATTTATCATGTATTTTGTGCGTTGTTGATGAGATATGGGGTCACTTCCGGTCAAATGTCAAATGAGATCAAATTTAAAACAACGTCCAAATTTGACAAATTGCATATCAAATTATCCGTCTTACGAAGGACATTCCAAAAATATATACAATTCAGTGTTTTTGACATTCATTTATTCGAGAAATGCATTTGTTTTCCTGAGACCCTTGTTTTTTGTGAAGAAGTACTCAAGTCCACAATATTGATTATTGGAAATGGACAAGTGTGACAATGTTTGTTTTTGTCCTATATTCATCTTTTATTGTGTCAATTAACTTCACAAAGTTTGGATGTACAACTCAAACAATTGTGATCTGTAGACAAATTTGAAAACTTTGAGCCTTTGTTTCTCAAAAGTAGTATTATGTGACTTTAGTACTTCTTATTCTACAGTCTTCAATTTACAAATGTGTACCGTATGCATTCATGAACAGGACGATTTTATGCATGAGTCTCATGCAGATTATTATTCGTAGACCAACAAATGAATTCTACCATACCATCGAATTGACTCAGTTTAGCTTCACATTGAGACTAACAGACAGTTAGTGCTTGGTACATTTTCAAATTATAGGTAATAACCGATCTTCTGATTTCACAGACACATCCGTCACAAATTGGCTAAGGGCACGAGTAATGTTTTGTTGTGATGCTGGAAGGGTGCAAATGTGATTCCCTGCCTTTAATCCCTGGTTTGAAGTCGTCGACGGCTTGTGAGAGAACCAATCGGGATTCCTCGGCGAGGAGGGGGAGAAGGAGCCTTAGAGGTTCCTCTCCCATGCTAGGGACATACAAACTTTTGTGTCTGAAAATCGTATTTTACAGTAATATATATATAAATTATTTTTTTATATTTTCTAATTTATACTTGTGCTTGTTAGTCAGGGCTCTGATCCCCAAATTGGTGGAAGAGGGGAGGGGGAGGGGGACAAACGATATAATCTTGAGATCTTGAAATCATCCCATATAATAAAAACGGATACTTTCAGCGATTCCATGTTCAACAAAAATCTGTACATATATCTGTCTTCCCTAAATGATGTTGGTTTCATTTTGACTTATCTATTTTAGTTAACTGACATCATAATTTCCGTTAAACTATCAAATTACATCGATGGTGCATTAAAAATACTATTTTCGGACTAAGATTCAGATTCAAGTTTAGACTTGTCACTGTCTTTGCATTGGCTTTCTTGTATACGTGTATACTAATGATTTTCGATACAATACTGTAACGCAAAGGCATAATATTTGATGATTTTCCCCAGTTTTAAAAATCTAAGCATCATAATTCTCCATGCTATAAGTGTTTCTGATAAGGGCTAAAACTGAAACCTTGACAAAATTGTACTTATTATTATTATTATTATTAAATGATCATAAGTGCTATCAGAAGAGCGGAAATCTGTATACCCAGTTTTGCTTTGTCCATTTTCCACCATAGACTGCTGCTTTGCAACTTACAATTAAAGTGATAGGCGAACATTGTGGAGCTTCAATTTAAAAAATTGTCAAACTTTGATATCTGAGCTACATAGTAGTGTTCAAATGGACAAATACACACCCTATAGAATACAAAAGTTTGGAAGGTTACACTGCCAATGGCAAGTTATACATGAATAAACAATTAAACTCGGGGCGAGTTTTATAAACCTAGGTGTACACACAGTAAGTCTATGGGAGGAAATGGGCAACTGAATCTGGTCAACTTACGAATTTCACTTTTTTGAAGCACTAAATAATCATTTTGAAATACAATTGTTTCAGGGCTTCATTTTTAGACCTCATGAAAGACACTGGTAGCATGGGGAATCATGCGGCTCAGATTTTTTAACTGTGGTAAATGTTAGCCAATACCTTTAAGCGTACACCGAAATAAGACCGGATGCATAAGTCATGTGTGGTGTTTATCCACACATATCTTGACAGTGGCAGCATAAATTTCCAAAGGTTTGTATTTTACGGCGTTTATCATTCAAACACTACTATGTTGCTCAGATATCAAAGTTTGAACGTCATTTTTTTTTCAATTAACACCTGATCAATCATTCACAATGATAAAATAATTGTTCTTTAATTTCAGGCTCCTTAGTTTTGCCGGTGGATGAGAACTGGTTCAACGGCGACATCCGCGACAACGATGACGATAACATTGACGATGACGAAGGCGACGGCAACAACAAGGACGGTGACGACTGCAAAAATTCTATTATTCTTTAGTTAAACGTTGAGGTGGCTCGTTAGTTCAAATACACCAAAGGTTTGTTATCCCGAACACTGCGTAATTTCACATACGTGGGCGTTTGTTACTTTAAATCACATTTCCTTTTCGAATTAATGAACTCTTTCTCATTTTTGGATGAATGATGAACCCTTTTTATTTTCTGGTTAGTGCACAATCTATCATTTTCGGATCATATTCGAACACCCATTTGAGTTTTGGATTAACGAACCCTATTTTACTTTCGGAGAGACCTTTGCAATATCGAGCCTGATTTCATAGTCGCGGACCATCGAACTTTCGGAATATCGAACCTGATCTCATTTTCAGACAATCGAACCTTTGGAATAGCGGACCGTAAGAATAACGAACCTCGGGATGACGAAACTTTGGGGCAGTTCGACCTTCGGAATAAGACCGAGACTGAGACCTTGAATGTCGAGTCCGAGACCGAGACTTTTTCCTTCTGAGATCTAGACCGAGATCTGTGTTTTCAAAACCGAGAGCTCCAAAATTTGGTCTCGAGACCAAGACCGTAACCGAGACCTCAAGATCACAACACTACAATGGTCTCGAAACCAAGACCTTGACCATTTGTTCCGAGACCAAGACCAAAACCGAAACCTTGAGTGTCGAGACTGAGACCTGCACCTCTGAGACCAAGACCAAGACCGAGACCGAGACCTCAAGATCACAATACTGCAATGGTCTCTAGACCAAGATGACCATTTGTTCCGAGACCAAGACCAAAACCGAGACCTTGAGTGTCGAGACTGAGACCTGCACCTCTGAGACCAAGACCAAGACCGAGACCGAGACCTCAAGATCACAATACTGTCTCTATACCAAGATGACCATTTGTTCTGAGACCAAGACCGAAACCGTCACCATGAGTGTCGAGACTGAGACCTGCACCTCTGAGACCAAGACCAAGACCGAGACTGAGACCTCAAGATTACAACACTGCAATGGTCTCTAGACCAAAACCTTGACCATTTTGTTCCGAGACCAAGACCGAAACCGAGACCTTGAATGTCGAGACTGAGACCTGCATCTCTGACACCAAGACCGAGACCGAGACCGAGACAGACACTTCTGAGTTTGGAGACCGGAATCTGTGTTTTTGAGACCGAGACCAAGACCGATACTTCGAGATCAGTAGACTGACTCCAACCTTCATGGCCTATTGCTTTTCCTCCTCTTCTGAACCAAAGCACAAATTGTAGTTTGGAACTCAGACAAAAATTAATAGCGACTTGAGCCAAGTCTAACTTCGGTATTCACTATACGTGTACCTTCTATTCATTACACATGCATAGTTCCGCAATATAAGGCAAACTACAAATTACAGGAAATATTTCAAGTTTTGCATTGTATAGTGTGAGTAATGAACAAATAGCTGATAATAGAGGGATAATCAAAATGTTTCATATTTATTTTATATATCATTACCTTTACTTTAATTATTGTTAGTCCGTGATTTAATTACGAGTGTGAATTAGTCAAATAACGGCATATGTGCAAAGCATTACACTTAAAGATATAATATCACGGATACTGTTTTGTTATGGAGACAATAAGTGACATTACGTGATTGAAGAACAACAAAAACACCTACAGAATATGCCTAATGTTAGCACTTCTGGCTCAGTCGATAGAGCGGAGTACAGGTAGACGAATCTTTTTCAATGGCAACAAACGTAGTCAATTAACTTACGGATCGAAGAACAAAATTATCCTAACTCCATCAACAGTTTATTTGCATAAATACGGAGCATGCGCGTGAGTGATCGCAGACTGTGATTTGACATGGACGCGAGTTACGACTAAATAGTGTTCGACGTGGGGGGCGGGTCGCGAAAATACTCATCAGCACTGCTTGCACATCACATGGGTACCTACACACACATATTCACACACACTATACACATACATACACATTATACACACACACGCACACACACATTATACACACACACATCACACACACACAAAATCGTAGACTACTCCTATTGTCGGGCTATAACCACCGGCATTCTTGCTGGGCTGGAAAACCCCCGCAAATCATCACAGATAACGAGCAGGGTCTTATCCTGTACGAAATCATTTACGGTACATTGTTAGTCCGATATCCAACTATCTCTGGTCCGTACACGTCCTCGCTCACACGCACACACGGGTCAAAGATTTAGTAATTAAACAGCTCGCAGAACTAAAGTACTAGACCACCAAGAGGTGGAATTTTTCTTGCAGGAGATTTTTTTTGGTCCTTTTTATTTTGGTTTGGTTTCTTCAGAGGCAACAAATCCTTGGTTGTCGATCTCCGCAGCCCCACGCGCCCGTATGTGTGACGTCGTCATTCCCTCCTGAACTCTGCACCTGAATGCACCGATTGTTTGTTATTTGGATTTATTGCGCGATTACCGAGTCATATTGAGCTATCAGAAAGTGCGACAAGTCGGTTTTAGCGAAAGTATTGTCTTTATCACGCGGTTTTCCAGATTGCTGAAAGCCTATTGATCCTCTTGGAAGTTTTGGGAGTGGATTGAAAGTTCAAATTTACCCGCGTCCAAATAAAAACAAAACAGCCGATCTGCATGAAAAAGATTTTTATAACCGAGCCTTTCTTTGCTTTCGATAAAGTGACCGCCACCGCCTCACCAATGACACAACTCGAGAATATGTCGGCGTCTCTGCATAGCTCATCGACGATGCCGCCGCAACATCTACCACCATCGCAGACAACGATTCAGAGCTCGCATCACCACCACCACCATCAGCATCATCACAGCCATCCACCACCACCGCCACAACATCATCAGCAACAGCCTCAAACACAGCCGCAGCCACAGCCGACACAGCCGCAGCAGCAACAGCACCCCGCCACGGCACCCGCCGCCGACTCCGCGGGACTGGAGAACTGTAGCACGACCGAGATACCTGCCGATTCGCCCTCGAGTCAAACCGATGGCGGTGACAAGTCACTGAATAAAAAGAGCGGAGCTGGAATTCGCCGCCACGAGAAACCTCCCTACTCCTACATCGCACTCATTGTCATGGCCATCCAGAGTTCGCCCGCCAAAAGATTAACCCTCAGCGAAATCTACCAGTTTCTCATGCAACGATTCCCGTTTTCCGCGGACCGTATCAGGGATGGAAAAACTCGGTACGCCACAATCTGTCACTGAACGAATGTTTCATCAAACTGCCCAAGGGATTGGGGAGACCGGGGAAGGGGCATTACTGGACTATCGACCCGGCGAGCGAGTTCATGTTCGAGGAGGGTTCTTTTCGACGTCGACCGCGTGGTTTTCGCCGCAAGTGTCACGCTCTTCGACCGCCGTACGCGATGATGAACGCCGCATGCCCATCACATGTTGGGAGTGGGCGGGATGGACATGTTCGGGCAGAACCCCGCCATCGCGCCGGGCGGTCTCCCACCCATGCAGACCGGTGGGATGAACCACATGGGGCCGATGAACGGCATGGACGGGAACATGAACATGAGCATGCTCGGGGGACCCATGTCTCCACACCTCGCGAACAGTGCACCAAACCCGTGCTCCCCAAATGCAGGTTTCATGACAAGTTGCTCGATGTCGGGTGGGGAGTTTATCAAGGGGTCACTCGACAACCGCCCGCGAGCTGCGGGCGGCAACGACCTTGCGAACGGCACGCCGGAATCAGCGGGTACCCCACCGCACGACCCGGGATCAGGCAGGCCGACCCGCCTGCGTAGCGATGATATAGTCGGGGTCGGCGCGGGGGGGGGGGGGGGGACGGGGAGGCGGTGGTAGCGAGTCGGGGCGCACGGATGATGCAAGCCGAGGAATCGCCAGTGCTCGGTGAGCTACGCCAGTGGTTGGGGGAACACGGCACCGAATAGCCGCTACATCAAACAACAACCCCCCGAATGTGGCGACACGGGGTCCCCACACGCGGTCCTTCAATCTCATGTCGACCCGTCTCAATACATATCGACAGCACAACATCATTCGGCTACAGACGGCATAGATATGACACAAGGTAAGATCGATACTGAAAATATGAATTAATAAGCACATGTCCAAGTTACAATTTTCGGCGCTAATTTAAAAGTGTAACCATCAACAAATTGAAAAACGGACATAATTTGTTAGAAATGATTGAAATCTTGTCAGGAACGATTGAATCTTTAATAATTTTAACAAGTATTTTACTCTTTACTTGGTTACACTTGTAAAATAGTGCTAGATTCTATGTAAATCACGTCACCTAAGTTACACATCAATTCTCACTCTTCTCAGATGTAGTCAGAAATATGGACGCCGTGTTATTTAAGAAAAAGTACACACACACACACCAGTGAAGAAGGAAGCAAACAAGCAAGCTAATAAAATAAATGAATGAATAAATAAATAAATAAATCAATCAATAAATAAATAAATAAATAAATAAATAAATAAATAAATGAATAAATAAATAAAAAAACACTCAAACACAGCAAACAAACTAATAATATTAAATGATATGTGGAAATGAAATTCTAGCTAGACAATGAGATACACACGATCTCTATACACATGAAGTGCGTTACCAACAGTAATGTCAAGTATGCAATAAATATGTAAATCAATATATTCATGCAGATTTATGTCTCTTTCAAGTGCAATAATTAGAATCTAATGACGAGAGAAATAAGGGACAAGGACACAAATCACGACGTGACGTTTCGCGCGTTATTCAATCATGTATTTTGGTTTCCATGTGCTGGAACATAACGCCGTCTGCACGTGTAACAAATTACGGCGGCGAATAACGCGGGTTAACACACATTATTGGTCACATTTATTCGGTAAAACCCGTAAATTGCGGGCGATAAGACGCTGATGTACTCGCGTTTGGGTTGTAAACCCTGGTATTTTCGGAGAGAATGACTTCAAGGTCATCTTCGACGAGGGTGGCGGCAGCGGGTGACGATTGGAAAACATCTTGCGGAGCGACAGAACAGGCAACGCAGGATATGTCACCAACATTATCAAAGAAAACAGAAGTTAGAAATTATGAAAACAAACATACAAATCTTTCACAAATCAAAACCTGAATCGTACAAATCAAAGAAGCTGGTTTATTTGATCAATAACGATTTAAAGAAAAAAATTCTTCACAAATAACGCGAACGTTTGAAAACAAGTGAGAGTCAAATAAAACAATATGGCTTGAAAACATGCATGCAAGACTATTGGGAACTTTGATTTTACACGAAAAATGCATAAAATTGTCATTTTAAACGATATACCCTAGATAAAAAAAATAGTAGTGGAATGAAACGACTGTGTTCAAGAAGTTAGGGTTGTGATGCACGTGATATTAATTATAAACGTGTGGATATCTCCTAACATCTGGAAGAAATAGCAAATTATCCTGTGGTCTACACAAACATAAATATGATATGAAAAGGTACTTATTTTGATAAAGTACGAAAATAGCTTATGCGATGATATTCTCTTTACGTTTACGTGCATTTCCTATTTACTTAAAATGTTTACTCTTGAAACATTCGTTCAGAGAAAATATCCGTTACCATAGTTTTAGTTGTAACTTGTAACAGCCCGTATTTTGATACGAACGCATAAGAACATTGTTACTTAGCTGCTGTGACATTCGAAGGGTTTGTAGTACATCATGCATCATGAGCTTCTACCTCCATGCATGCATATTTCTCAAAGTTGTTGTCACCGTAAAATGTCAGGTGGCACTGAAAACAAAATCTATGAAACATCGTCAGACGAGGTGACACAAAAACGATGAAAAATCACCATTTCAGTCATTCGTATGTTGGTTCCTTGCACAAAATTGTTAGAAAAGAAGGCGTGATCATGCGAATAGCAAGTTGTACTCGACATTACTAATGTGAAAGCAAAATATTACAGTGTATGTATGGTATGGATTTATACCGAATACACGCATGTTGAATTAGACAGAAGACAACATGATATCACAAAATGATCCAGGCTACATTATAGATGACGAAATCGAGCACAGTCCTAACTACGATTAAAGTGATTTAGCTCGAAACAGGGAAACAACAAGATTAGATGTAGTCTTGAATTTAGGATTCAATGCTTGCAAAATCAAACATACTGTTTACAGTTTCTACTTTCTGCTTTGAAATTTCATAGTCATACATTTCCTCTTTGTTGTCAGGGGTGGGTTGTACAATTATCAGAAAATGCTGTGGCGGTAAATCTGTTGGACAGCTTTCTATGGGATCAATTTCTATCAGGGCCGGAGATTAAATTCAATACTGGTAGATTAATGCTTGGAATAAACAAATTCAGGACAAACACTTCCAGCCTGAATATACACTTTAACTAGTGCATATATCGGTAAACGTTTCAATTCATTTGGTTCTTGAGGCATTTCTGACTTCTGACGGTCATATCACTACCTTGGTCAAGGCGGCTGAACATGTACTTTGATTCTCAGAAGTTCACGTCTATAACGCGGTTCTCCTCACGAGAAATATACCTGTCGAAAATGCACGGATAATA